>NIPM01001033.1:0-31767 GCA_002738285.1 Holacanthella duospinosa | reverse complement strand
GATTAGATTAATCTGTATCTACAAGATTTTTTGTAAAAAATAAATTGTACATTTGTAAATTTTATTTGAAAATTTTTTTTTATTTAACCATCTAGTTGTAATGAATTCTCAATTTGTTGAAGTTGTTCAATCAAATTTTTTAGTTGATTTTGTCTAATACTAATTCTTCTCATAGAATTTCCCAATTCTATTCTTGTGTGGTTCCTCCCTTGTTTTATATTTGTTATAGGATCATCCACTATACATACGCAGTTATCACAACAGAATAGTTTTTGAATTCNTTCTCTACTATTACGTATTCTCGACTAATTCCTGATGATAGTAACATCTAGGTAATATGCCTTTTGAGTTACATACACGGTATGTAACTGGATTTGTGTTTAATATTTCTGCAATTTCGTATACTTGGGAGTCAAAGTTTGTAGAATAACCCTTTTCAAAGATTTGCTTGGATCGTTGTGCAAATACTTTTGTTCCAATCGGATATACTTTTCTATTTTTTTTTAATTTTCTGTTTATGTACAACTGTTTCCAAACGTCTGAGACTATGTCTGGAGTAACGGATGTTGGCGTCTTCTGAATACTTCTGTGAAATGAATTTTGGTATGCCTTTTCAATGTTTGGAATTATATGTATAAATCGTTTTGTATTTTTTTCCGTCATGAAGCGTTCGATTCTCTGCCTTATTGTTCTTATAAACCTCTCAATATATGAAACTTTGATTGGACTATTTGTGACAAACTGTTGAATATTATTATCTGCACAATATTTTTTCATTTGTTTTCCCATAAATTCTGTTCCAGAATCGCTTTGTAGCCTGAGACATTTACCTCCGGATCGAGAAATAATTTTGTCTAATGCATCACGAACTTCAGTACATGTTTTTCGACGAACAGGTTCTAACCAACCCATTTTTGTGAACGGATCTAAAACTGCTAATATATATCCTTTTTGATAGTTTGATTTTCTATATTTTTGAATGTCAATAAGGTCTACAACAAAATATCTATTAATAACAAACTACATTCATGTTGACTCTTATACCTTACCCATTCCAAATTGATCAAATGGTGTAGGACTATATACAAATCTTCGTGGTATTCTTTTATTAGAAGGATGGTGGAGTGCATAACCCTTACACTTTTTTAAAATTTTTTGAACATTCTTGAAACCTACAAATTTATTTACTTTAAAAAAGTTTGAAGCTCCTGAATAACATCCCGCATTTTGAAATTCTAAATATGCTTCCACTATGTCGTTGCTCATGGCGATTGTTCGACTAATTCTTATTTAACTACTTACTTCTTATATAATGCTTTGACTAAGCTTCACCTAGTTTAGTTCAACAGATTCAAGCATCATGACCAAACGCATTAAAAAAAATGTGGAGTTCCTAAGAACTATCAGTAAATCCACACCTGCTAAGCGGAAAGCATGTATACGAGGTGCTAATACAGATCAGTTAAAATCAATTCAAGAATCCATTCTTACCGTTGCAAACAAAAATGTTCCTATAAAACATTGTGTACTCAAAAAATTGAAACCATACAAAAATATTCTTGAAGAACTTGCATTCAGAAATTCGTCAATTCGAACAAAAAAGAAATTGTTGTTACAAAAGGGAGGATTTTTACCTGCATTGCTACCACCTGTTTTAGCGTTTCTCGCAAGTCAACTATTAAATTAACGATGGTAAATCGGATGAAACTTGTTCCAGAACATGTTTACGATAAGCTAATACTTCTTGCTAGAAAAGAAAATGAAAATTCATCTTTGATTCAAAAAGATAAAAAAACAATTTTACATCAAGATATACCAGATGATTTGAAAATTCTATTTTCGGAATAGGGTAAAATTTTCTGAATACTAAAAATGAACCATTGGAGAGAATGAATTTCGTAAAAGAATCTGAAATGGATCCATTCAATAAAATTGCAAAGAAACTGAGAGGTATCCGTGTCACTGGAATATTGAATTATTTCAAGTCTTTAAATATTGTTCCAACTAACGAAGACGAAATTATTATTGACTGAAGGACAATTCCAGGTACCGAATATGAAGAAATTGTTTTGGAACTTGCTAAAAATAAACCACCACAGCGAATTGGAGGCACGGATGAAGTACTCGAAAAAAATTGTACAATTTCCAGCCACACCAAACATATTTCCGAGAGCTACAATCTCTGGTTTGCATACACAAAGCGAAAATTTATCTCCAGTTTGAAAGATCCAAAAATCAAAACGTACTAAAAATACATTGGACTACTATTAAATAATTTTATTTTTTACAAACACAACATTGATTAATCAAATTTTTTGTTGTATCTTTTTTAAATTTTTTCATAATAAATAATTTTCTTACAAAATTGCTAACAATATTATCATTTCGAACAAAATCTTTTGTAAATATACAATATATAGAAGACATAGGACATGAGTTTAATCTTTTGAACATAAAAAATATAACATAATGTCCACACTTATTTGAATTTGGTCCTTGGACACATAATCTATTTTCCAAAACCGAAACATTCAACATTTTTGCAAATTGATGAAAGTATGGCGAGTAATCCATTATTCCTGACCCATAGCTACAAAAAAAATTCTATTTCTGCGCCACGTCTTTTCACAAATAGTCCAACCCAATGTTCTCCATCTTCCTGGCTGCTTTGGTTATTAACGCAAGGTACCAACAGATATCTTTCAATCTTGAGTTGTAGTAAATAGTCGCATGAAATAACTTCGCATTGGCCATTCTTCCTTTTTGTGAGAGGAGCGAGGCAATCGTAAATTTCTGTCGTATTCATGTTTCTTTTGAAAAATCCTTAAAATATATTTGTTTATCTGCATTTATATATAAGACCGATTGGTAATCAGCGTATACTACAACACTTATNTTTTGAAAAATCCTTAAAATATATTTGTTTATCTGCATTTATATATAAGACCGATTGGTAATCAGCGTATACTACAACACTTATTGTGCTTTTGAGTGCTGTCTTAAAGCGCAGATTAATAGCAACGTTGCCAAATTTTGGAATAGTAAAACTGTCTCTCATCTGCCTCAAGTTGAAGACATGAAGAATTTTACCATTCTTGAATTCACTGAGTTTAATGTCAACTCCTGTGCCGCAGTTTGCAATTCCCAAATTTTCAAACAAAGATAGGTAAGTCAATACTGATTTACCTTCAGCAATGTCAAGATCTGTGGATTGCTCTGTGACTCCTTCCCCATTCACTTTAATACTAATGTGCGTGAGACCATGATCTCCAAAAGATAAAGGATTTGTAGCATAGGAACCATGTAGGTTACCACTTGGAACCAATCCAATAACAATTCGGTCTGGGAGATGTCCAGAAATTAAATTTTCATTTGTGTTTTGAAGTGTTCCAGTTGGGAGTGCATATGTTTTCATATCTACAAGACGGTTTGGATATACTACAGGATTTCCAGCTTCCAAATTTTTCAAATGTGCAAGTTGTATTGATGGTAAGAGAGCATGCTTCTTTACTAAAAGTTTAGCTTCCATTATTTGGAATTTGACGCTTTGAGGTGTACTCCCTTCACATTGGATACAAAAGGAATCATTTGAACGATGTAGTTGGATTCTCACATCTATTCCAGATATTAAATATCTGGGTTGAGTAAACAATTCAGTTTGTAGTCTACCAGCCATCTCAAAAATTTTGCTTTCATCCACCATGTCTTTTCGCTTAATCCAACCAGGATCGGTAGTATTTATTTCCGATTCAGTCTTAGTAAACATAGACGCTTCACTAATACTCTTGACATAATTTTTAGAGTAATCCAAAAAGTTTTTGATATAGGATCTGTATGGGTATTAGCTACATTTGCTTGTTATTTCCATTTCATTCAAGTAGACACTAACTTTGTCGATCATACTGTGCAAAAAATTGTTTACAGGTGCATAATTTAATACTGTTGGATCTGTCACTTTTGGTAATGCTGTGCCATCTTCTCAAGTCAGTTTGCCGCGTATGTAAATTTTTGACTCTGCAAAATCAAGATATTGAGTTTCATTTCCTTGAATAAAAAAAGTGATTGGTGCTGTTCTGTCTGATGCAGAATTTATTGGATGAGATTCACAAATTGATGTAGATTGAATTGTTATATCATATCCAGGTTCTTCAAATATTGCTCTCACTCCTTACAAAGTCAATACGCTGTGGTTTTGATTTTCGAGACATTTTAGTCAAAAAAAGATGAATGTTTCTTTCGTTTTATGTTTCTTGATTTTCTATTCTTTTTGTTGATTTTTTTTGATTTTGTAATAACTCTTCTTCGTTTTGTTTTACCTACTTTAGTTTTTTTCTTTCTTTTGATACTCTTGCGGTGAATTCCACTTCCAGACTGAGCTACTAATTGTCTTCCAACTCCTTTTAATGCATCAAGTGTATTTTCTTTGACACTATCCATAACATTTCTATTATTTTCAAGTACGTCAACCGCAATATTCTTCAGTGCAGCTTTTGCAGCTGGAAAAATAAACTTTTGTGCAAAGGGTAGCAATTTTCGTCCCATACTTGCAAAAAATGATCCAAACCCTGACCCTCGTTGCCTTAATAAGTTTGGTTTATAAAAAACGAGATGTTCCGTTCNTAAGTACATTCAGACAAAGCAACTTCATAAGAACTGCTGTCTAAATTAAGCGGTATAGACAATTGATTTCGAAAGTTTGATATAGTATTAGTTGGGAAAAATGCTGGAGACGCATCACTTTGCAGATGTACGTAGAAATTGCCCATCCTCTATTGAGTGTGGCTTGATACTAACAAACTCACCAATGTTGCACTAGATTTATATAATGTATATTTTAAATGTATGTATTTGTACATTTGGTAAGAACTGCTGTTACCTAGCTTCGAAGAAATATAGAGTTCTACAGATTTGCGAGAGTTAATTGGGAGTGCGGAATATGCCTACAGTCCTCAATGTTATGTGGATTTGTGATAGTTGTTAGGTTGTTAGGTTGTTAGGTTGTTAATTGAGAGTGCGGAATATGCCTACAGTCCTCAATGTTAATAAAATAACATTGAGGACTGTAGTTTACATACTACTAGCGGAGTCATTCAACACACTCCAGCAGCAACAGTACTCATCCCTTCAAAGCCCAATTGGTTCCATGTTAGGCCCAACTTAGAAATTGTTGACAAGTATAATCATTATATTCGGGAACAGGGTACATTATACTAGAATGTACCCTGTTTCCGAATTTGAGGCTATCCAATAACCTATCTAATCCAGTAATGAGTAACATAAGTAATAATTATAGGTACATGGATATCATGACAGTAACATGTGTGGCATTGGACAGAGATAAATTCAGGCAACACCAATTTAAATGTTAGGAACTTAGCGATTTCAAGCAGGAGAGTAAGTGCTCTCTTGCTTCTTACTATCCTCCTTACGCTACATGTTACAAATTGCGAAGTCACGTTTTCGGTTTTCCACAAACTAGTTTTAGTGCCAGTCGTTTCAGTGCGCCAAATATGAATTGAAATACGACATTTGTAAATTTATTTATTTATTTATATAAGTTTGTCTAATTTGTCTTAAAAATGTCATTTGCTCGTTTAATAGCCTTTCAAAATTCTCCTTACCTTTATTGGACAAGCTCTAATTCTTTTGTATATAAGATTTTGAGTTCGTTGGGTTTGAGAAACTGAAACTTTGTTTGATATTTGTTCAAATTCAATGTGTTTCTTAGTTCTTAGGTTACGTTTTGAGTTCAAATATAAGCGGTAATTTTGCATGTGCTCTGCATTTATATGTTGTTTCGTTATGGTTTTTGCATGCCGCGTGATACGAAAATTGGAGTTGTCAAATGAAGGTACATGTTTCGCCATTCATACGGTTTGTTCTCACTATTTTAAACCTATAATTTCTATCTACTTAAGGAAATTGATTCATCGCTGTCATATCTCCATTAGCTTACTTTCGGTTAAAAAAATAGCTTACCTATCCCGAAGGATACTCAATTCGGTGCATTATTCAATTTGTCTAAATATAATGACAATAGTAGCAGATTATCATTTCGCTTCACAAAGTTTGAAATACATCAGCGAGTAATTCTGCTTCATCTTCCGGAACACTGTAAATTACAAAACTCTTGAACTGAGTGAGTAAAATCATACGAATTAATTTCAGAATTTTAATTAATCAAATTTAACTGATAGTTCAAGCGATGCTGAATCCGGAAGTATTATTTCTTACAACTAAAATTTGACATTGGGAATTTAATATTTTGGAAACATCGCTTAATGACGAGAAGTGAGACAATTAACATGTTAACAAATGGGGGTGAACAGAGTTTCCCATGCTCACCCCAATACTTTACTTATCAAGGAAACTAATGGTTCCAATACCACAAGAAATAGCATTCAATATAGATTCTAAAGATATAATTCCCATTATGCATATGAATAACGTGGAGATTCGACCTTTCTCCTCTTCATGTGATGAACGGGACTGGATTTCCCGCTCACCACAAACAAGAACACAGCTGCTGCTGGATCTTCTTCCCTTTTCTTTTCAACTAAAGTAAAACTATCTCTCCCTAATCAATCAATCAATCAATCAAGTTTATTTGACGTTGGCCATCGCCCTATCAATAAAGTTACGCGCATAGTAAATTTAAATAAAATAAAATTATGAGTGTTAAAATTACTGAAAAAGTTTTAAACTATTTGAAATTAAGAGTGATAAATAAAATGTGAAGTTTGGATCAATAGAAGCCTTGCATGAAAAAAAAAGTTGTTCTCTACAGTATTTGCATTGTTTCTCCTCAAAATGTCCCATGTTAAACCATTTTCCTTTATTGTAGACAGAGTTGGAGTTTAGCCGAATTTGTAGGATGCATGTCGCCATCGAAGAGGAAATTTATAGGAACATCCGTCGTGATTATGTAAGCGGACGCAAGTCCTTATAAAGGTTTTCATGCTCATCAGAAAGCCAATATAAGCTTATAAATCACCGCGCATAATATCACAGATTTTAGTTTGTAAATGCCGCATAATTTTTTTTTTAATTGTGCGGGTAAAAACGATGTTCTTGATCATTAGTCTTAAAGCAGATGATATTTAAGTTTCCGTAGCCAGAGTTAGACTTCGGGTATAAATCATGATCTAAATAGACTTCCATGAGTTGAGGAGATGATGCCTTGATACTTCTCTTTCAGGCAATCTCATGCGTCATTCTCATTCAATGCATCTTTTCACTTCAACTTTCGGTGACGACTCTTTGCTCTTGGCGTGAAGAAAGACTGCGGATAGAAACAGTCCAAAACTTCTATAGTTATCTACGTCACGGATGGTTTATTGATAATTACTGCCGATTACATTACTGTAATAAATGTCTGAGCTCACTGGCCAGATCTATCGCTCATATTTCAAAGGCTATTTTAAAAGTCAAATTATAACTTATATTAGTTTGGATTAAAATTTCAATAGTTAAATAATTGGTAAACTTGAATTTTTTATTTTTATTGGGCATCAATTATTTGCCAAAGCCCAAGGAGAGTATTCAATCGTCGTGAACCAGACTGAAAAAAATGAGCGTAATAGTCGGAAATTTGAATCTTCTTTGAAACTGAAACTATAGGTATAAAATTTTGAAAAATGGAATGCTTTACAGCTTGGCTAATTCAAAGATTGATAAATTTTTCAAGGATTCAGTGGAATTCAAAAATTTAGAAAAGGGTTTAGTTTCAAGGTAAAAAAAGAATTTACGAAGAAGTACTGACTAGGACCGAATTGGTGTGATATCCAAAATTCCGTTTCTGAAGGATATGAATAAATTTGAGTAAATGGAAACAGTATAAAGCATACTAACTTTTAAAATATAATTTTGTTAGAGTATTACTAGGTAGCGCAGAGTTGAATGGTAAGCGCTGAGCAACTTACACTACAGTGCTTCCGGATATTCTGTCGTGAAAATCATTTTAATTACTAAGTGAAGGACTTTGGAGTTAATTTTTTAGAATTACATCGAAGTTTAATGATTTTACAAAAGATTCTGATTTCCGAGTTAGTTCAGTTTCATTATCGCTTTGGTATTCCGAGGTTATTAGTGATATCGTGAATCTATGTCAATAAATATGAATTAATGTCAATAAAGTAATCGAAATGATTTATTTTGTTTGGAAGACTAAAAAATTATTTAAACAGACGATNGCGACGACGCTGGTTCACTAACTTCTATCGCGTATCCTACAGCGAGTTTGGTGAATTCTTTAATTTGCTCAAAATTTAATGTGCTAATTGTGTCACGGGTTGTGTGAAAATAAGGGCTAAATACTATTTCTACCGGGAAAGCAGCAGGAAATCCATATCTGTGGAACGAAGCATGGTCTGAGCATGCGTATCCACAACTTCTGTTTTTCCATTTGAAGTCAGCATAGGCATCTACTACAAGTCTGATGAACTCTGACAATTTCGCATTCGTGTAATCTGTAGTGATACCAATTTCCCTTCTATCCTTTAAGTATCCTACGACATCGAAATTGACCATACTGACGACATTAACCTTATCTGCGGAATATTTTGCTGCAATATCTCCTGATCCACGTAGTCCTACTTCTTCGGCAGCATACCATTGGAACTCAATGGTTCTCTTTGGTATAAAATTTGATTCTAAAATAGCACGAAAGGCTTCAAGAAGTACTGAAGACCCACTTCCATCGTCATCTGCTCCAGGTGATCTGTTTTTGGAACCACCCGCTGTCGAGTCCAAATGAGCCCCAAGAATTACTATTTCATTTTTTAAAGTTGGATCTGAACCCTCTATTGTTGCAATAATACNGCATACCATTGGAACTCAATGGTTCTCTTTGGTATAAAATTTGATTCTAAAATAGCACGAAAGGCTTCAAGAAGAACTGAAGACCCACTTCCATCGTCATCTGCTCCAGGTGATCTGTTTTTGGAACCACCCGCTGTCGAATCCAAATGAGCCCCAAGAATTACTATTTCATTTTTTAAAGTTGGATCTGAACCCTCTATTGTTGCAATAATACNGTCCAAATGAGCCCCAAGAATTACTATTTCATTTTTTAAAGTTGGATCTGAACCCTCTATTGTTGCAATAATACTTGGTTGAAGCCAACTATGAGAATAAGGTTTGCCAGAAGCAGTTCCATTGTATCGGCTCTCAACAATTGACTTTTCAATTTCAGACAAGAGCCATAATGCAGATTCTTTTCCACTATCATCTGTGTAGTATCTGTTGAAGTAGTTTGTAAATTCGACAAGAAAACTTTCTGTTCGTTCGGAGCTGATATGAGTAATGGCATTTTTCACAACGTCTTGAAATTGTACTTTGTCTGGAATACCTCCAAAGATATAAACACATTGTAAATTTTGTGAATTACTTTAGACATTGAATTTTATTTGTATACTTTTATTGCTAGTTATTTACCTTTGATGGCGTCCTCTGGTACAATATGTATTGGAAATTTGTGATCTGTAATGTCCATAAAATTAACTCCGGCTTGCTTGAGAGATACAAGTGTTGCCTCGTCAACCCATTGCCCTTTATCATCAGCACTTATTTGAATAAGTCGCTTGCCATCGTGTGAAGGACGAGCGAGTGCTGACCCGATGGATAGAAAGAAAAAAATGGATATCAGAGGCATATATTTCATTTTGAAATGGTGCATGGAATATTTGCCAATCCAGAACTAGCTATTGGAATTAATGACGAAGAAGGTAGGATCACTTATACTACTTATANTGGAATATTTGCCAATCCAGAACTAGCTATTGGAATTAATGACGAAGAAGGTAGGATCACTTATACTACTTATAGTAATATCGATCAAGTGTATGATTAAAATTTGTGAAGAAGTAGTTTATTCTGTAGCTACCTTATGACAGGAAGTGTTTTAATTTTACAGCATAAACGAGAAGATAATGATATCAGAAAATGTTGAGGTCATTGGGTAAATACGTTTTACGTAAGCCATTTGATACTTGAAATCAATTATAGCAAAAAGGAACACACACAATCCTCCATGACTCGTACCCGATACCAGAATGGAATTAAAGTCAGTTGACAATAGAAATTTAAAAAATAGTCTTAGATCTGAACTGAACTGATATTTAAGATTCTCGCCAAAAATCAATGACGTAGAAGGACTTTGTCCTTACTCTAAGCTTAGTTTCTCTTTCAAAAACTTAATTCCAGCCGTGATTCCGCATCACTTTATGACCAAGATTAAGTTCAAACCTAGACTTTTGTTTCTGTTCAGTTTAGAGAAAGAATTTAAGTTTTAGTTTTTATTGTTTAAGTATTAATCGTACTAATGTTTTTAATAATTCAATAATTGAATTTTGAAATAATTCAAAGTATGATCTGGCTCTGTTGGTAGAAACAGAATCAGTTTGTTCATTTCCTGTGGATACTAATTCAAGAAAATCATTTTGCGAGGAAGTTAGTCATGGTAAAAATTTTTTACACAGCGTATAGATCTTCCGAACCATCATTTCAACATGCAGAAGATGTTTTAAAATATTTTTATAATCTGTATGTGCAAAATATTATCATACTGACTGTTGATGTCATACTCTGCGTTAGTTTATTTGAAATTTAAATGTAGACTAACTTATAAACATTAAAGATAAGTTGTAGCATTTAAAATATAATTAGTGTACCTCTTCGGGGAGGCAAGTGTACGAAGAAGAATACGAAGAGCCTTTGTCCCTCTTACTTTCGCCCCTTGACACCTAACCGCGTTATTCTTAAAAATTATAAGTAATTTTGCCGCATCATTCTTGTGAAACCGGAAGTTGAGGAAACTATTCTCGTCATTTAGAGTATTAAGATTGAAACGAGTTTTCCTTAGTTTTACGGATAGTATAAGGTTGCATCCAAGCAATCTCGCCAATGTTCGTCTGGAGTTAATATTTTAAACTCTTAAATTACAACATACTCAGACTAAAGCCGAGTGTGAAAGTCGAGAGAAATTAACTACGGTTCAGACCTAAACTTAATTTTTAAATTCCTTTAATATGCTCGGGTTCAACTTAATGGAAGAACTATATGATCTTTACTTGTGCACAAGCAATAATTCTTGAGCTATGGAGTAAACAAGGCATGGAAGCTAGTTTCGAAGCTTTCCAGCTCAGTGTTTAGGCTTGTCTTCTATATGACAAATTCCTAAATGAAAAATACATACAGTAACAAGTTTATGACATAGGAAGTTTCCAGAAACTAGTTTCGGCCATTCAGTTTTGTTTTACACGGAAGTGGAATTTTGCAGCTTTTTTTTCCGGTTGATCAGATCCACGAATGCATGGTGCTATTGTATTCAAAGATTGGTGTTTTCGAACACTACTACACTCCATGAATGTATAAATTTGGTACGGTTGTTCTTTTCGTTACTAAGAATTTACTGCCAAATGATTTAATTGATTGTCAGTGGCTGATCGAATTTTCTATCAATCAACCTTTGAGTGATAAGACTCACCTCATTCATCTATTCGCAGATAATTAGATGCACATCAGCCATAGGTTACTATGCCAGATTAAATGCTAGCGAATGTTTGATTTCATAATATGTCAATGTTTCCAATTCAATCTACCAATAAGGCCTCTTGTTCTGACGAATTGTTGAGGTCGGTTTCATAGTTAGGTTTGTCTATTTACACATCTAATCTTCCGCCTGGCTCTAGTTGAATTTGTCTGAAGTGAATTAAAATTTTTCGACAAATTATTTATAGAAAAATATAACGTTTTCTTACTCTTTTAGTGTTTATTAATTCTAAATTACAGTAATTTTTTGCCAAAACATTATCAATCCGCTCCTAGTGTTTAACTAAGAAACCCATAAAAATATTGATTTTGATGTAAAGTTAACCCCATTGAAAAGTTTTATACTTACTTAATTCTGGCAGATAAATTACAACCAAACTTTAATGCCTATAAACATATTTTCATGTATCTAAAATAAGTAATACCTTAGCAATCTTTTCTTTAACCATATTTTTTTAATGTTAGAAAACTCACGCAGTAGGGCTACAATCTCAAAAGCATTATTTTTGTGGAAAATATAATCAGAATATTTAAGTGTTGCGTATGATTATTTTAAGCTTCCTTATTGGTTAGTTTTTAGTCGAAGTGCCAAAGAATTACAAGGAAAACTAGAATTGCTGATTTTTTTTGTTGACTAAAAAGTAGTAATCAAATTTATTTTGAGATTTTAGAGTTAACGGCCATGTAAGTTTTGTAGGTTTCGTACAGTTTGTGAATCATATATGAGTTGACTGATAATTATTGAGTAAATACACCCTTTATGAATTTGTGTGCATTTAATCAACTGAAACACTAAAAAATTTATTTTTAAAAGCAATCAAACCAAGTTTACACAGTCAATCGTAATAGTCTTGCAAACTACAAGTACGGAGTTTCTAGAGTAATCTTCGAAATGCTGGATTATTTTACATGGGATTACAATAAGGATTTGTTGCCAGTACGCATGCACAGGTTTATTATAACTCTTTTTCAACACAGTTGAAATTGAAATTTTAATCCATTTATTTCATAAACAACATTAATTTCCATAAAGTTCTTAAAACTCAAAAAAACTTTGCAGAGTTAAAAATTTTCGGAACTAGTCCCCATCGTGCCATCTGTTTTAGGTTTCCAACTTAACTAATAATATTAATTTTATCCGGATGGAATATGGAGCTACGAAGTGGAAAGTAGAAATACGTTAAGATATGCACATCTACGCTATAGGTTACGATTAGGGACTTGTTTGTGCTACAAGCCACGACACGTTTATCTACGCGCCGTAGATAAACGCGTAGATAGAAGACATTTTTTATTATTTTCAAAAACACTTTCCGGGAGGTTAAGATTCGAGCCAGAGTCTGGTTATATTCTTTCGATCATGGATGTTTGGTCAGCTCACCAATTAGTTAACCCAAAATATAGATAACCGTTGCAACGAAAATTACAATAGCCTTCATGATATATAAAAATAGGCAAGTTGAAGCAATGTAGGGGGTGGCGATACAACACAGAGATGGTTTTGAGGAGGAAACTGTGTGGGAATGACGTCACTGTTATGCACTTCCAATTTCCTAACATTTCTCCTAGTGCATTTTCATGACTTCTCATTGTTTATTTGCTTGAAATTATTCTTAAAATAGTACTGGAATAATTCATTTTCATTCCGTGTAAGTTAAAAAAAAACGTGCAAAAGAAAAAACAAAATCAACTTGTAAAATGCTATCATTTGTTCCAAGCAATTCGAAGTTTTCAATTTTGAAATAGACAAAATCAATTGAACGTTGAATATACATGAACGGCATAAAATCAGGAGAACTTCCAACTTTAAATTTTCCAAATCAGGCACATAATCAAAAAGAGAATGGTAGACTTAATTACTCAATTGTTTGTACACATTTGCTAGTCAAAATAAAATGCATATTTAATTTAAAATTGAAGTTAAAACAGAGTGAAGTCATCTAAAATATGAATAAAGCATGTTGTTTAGATGTGCAGTTTTAGAGCTTGCATGACAGTGACGTCACTTTTACTTGAGAGAAAGATAATTTGAGAAAAGATTGCATACCGCCATTCCCTATCTTAAGTTCCCTGGAAGCAATGTATGTAGTTTCGTCAAAAATGGCGATGACTAAACTAATATAATTTCTATAGTATAATATTCAACATGGGTAGATTATAACAGACATACACATAAACCAATTCCATAAAACGCTTCAGCTACGTTGTTGGCCATTAACAACAATGATAATTTTAATGATTCAATTCTGATAAGGGAAGCATAGGTTATGCGTTATTGTTAGGTTGTTAGGTTCATTTTTCATTCCACTTGAGAATTTTGTAAGGTGTCATGGTCATACAGATAATGTAGAAACGAATACAGTAGTTTTTTATTCTTTTTCTTTTGCTAGGCTGTACTTCCTAAAAATTAGTATGATACATTAAAGCACATTAATGCATAACATGTTAAGGTAAATAAATTGGTCTGATGAACAGGTGTCAGAAAAAATTAGCTTTTAATTTATTACAGATAATGTAGATTCTCAAATGGAAAAAAAAGAAATAACAATTATGCATAACCCACCCTTTCGTTATCAGAATTGAATGATTAAAATTATCATTGTTGTTAGTGGTCAACAACGTAGCTGAAGCGTTTTATGGAATTGGCTTATGTGTATGTCTGTCACAATTCACCATGTTGATTATTGGTAACACGGGTCGTAGTTGGTGTAGTAATTCGCAAATGCTGTTAGTTCGTAAATGTGTAGGTTCAATGAGCTGCGCAAAACTCAGTTCAATGCTGCTTTACGCAATAAAGAACTGTTTTCTTAATTAACCAAATAGTTGTACTTTGTCGTTCATTGATTTTAGAAGCATATTCCAGTTGTTGTTGTTAACCACGAACGTTAGAGTTGTGAGGTGGCAATGCGATAGTAGTTCTGTCCGTCAGTCACCAAGTCTCATTTCACGTACCAACATGTGGACATTTTCAACTATTCCCAATTGATGCCTATTACATCGCATTTGTCTATGATTAAAGCTATTGATGCTATATGTAGGAAGCATTCCATTTCCACGAATACAACACCAGTACTTATACAGAGGATTATTTATGAATTGGTAATCGATATCATCATAAGGATAGTGACGCTGAGTTTAGTAATGCTGAGAAGAGGAGCAAACTTAGCGTCACACTGCTTATGAAGATCTCGATTACCAATTTCCAAATAATTCTCTGTATGTAGACTGATTGATTTGAAAAGAGTCTTTTTGTATGTTAAAGTCGTGTACATTCGGAAATAAATGACTACAGCACGTATTCTCTGGAATTAAAAGTCAGCAAACAGCCAAATTTCTCTGATTTCCGCTTGGTTCAGGTAACTCGTCCAATTTATTCCAAAAAGGTGTAAAATGTAATAGAAACTAAGGTAAATTACAATATTCGCTATAAAAACTATTAAAAATTTAGAAATCAACTCAAAATTTACTAGATAAAAATTTTAGAGATTCTTCACTAAATTAGTATTAAAAACCGTTTTGAAGAAATTTAATACAACAATATCAGTTTCACAGAATTAATAAACAATTAACAAAACAAAATACTCAAACCTAGATAAAGTATTGAATAGAGAGAAACTAAAAACAAACCTTCAGTTAAAGAGTTTGTTTAGTTAAAAATTTTAAACACACTTTTTAATTAACTCATTTCATCCAACCGAGGTGGTTGCGCCTGAGCGTAAAGCAGCTCGGATGGGCACCATGTGGGTGTGGCTAAAGAGTTGGCAAGAAACAAGCATTAATTATTTCAAACTACATAACTACAACAAGTAATCAACTTTTTTTTGCGTCACAGGATACAAAATTATGTTCAACCCAGACCTCAATCGGTTTTTGTTTCCGTATTCTCACCATTTGTATATGAGGATGTACACATTACTTCTGCTTCTCATTTGTTTCGCTGAGCATGGTTTCATAATTGAAAATTGTTACTACTTACTATAGTTATGCATACGTCAATTTTTTAAAACACGGCTTGGTTTTCTAGGCAAAGCTGCACAGGATAGCTTGCAAAGATTGGTATTTGATCTTGCCGGCGAATTGGAGGCAGGAATTATCTTCGAATCCTGTAAATAACGCAGTTTGTCATAACCACAATTTTAATCAATAAACAGAAAAGGATACTAACATAATTACCAATAAACAGGCACACTACTGACCCAGTTACTTTAATATAAATTATCAACGGTTTGTGCAGAATGTTCTTGAATTTTTTATGGCTGACATTTATTCCAATTAATGAATAATTTGTAATACAATATGTTGCCAAATTTGGTGTTAACAATACATAATAAATTTTATATTCATTTATGCCCTATATGGAATTTTAAGCTTAAGTGGTATTTTCTGTCTCCGAGAAGTTTGTTTTTAGTTTTAGTTTACTCCACACTTATTTAGATCTGAGTCGATTGTTTTGTCAATAGTTTATTAATTTAATTTTCTTCTAAACTTAAATACTAATTTAGTGAAAAATTATCAACCAAATTTTCTAACATTGGATTTTTAATTTTTTCATAGTTTCTAAACTTATTTTGTACATAAAAAAAACCAATGACAAAATCTGACATGCCTTTCAACTCATTTCTTCATATATTCCTAATCTAATCTTTTTCCCTAACAATGAATAATCGCACGTTGTTGCAACATTTTATCAATCCCTCTCATGTTGAGTTCACTGATCGTGTCGTAAAAAACAATTTTTTAATATCCCAAATTTACACCATCAAAGAAGGAACTTTCTCCCAATTCTTGCACTTCTTTTAGAAACTTTTACGATGTAAACAGACATATTTATACGAGTTGGTAAAAGTTTCACCTTTCATCCCGTAACCAATACAGTAACTTTTGTAGAACGTACTCTCACTGTTTACGATAATTGGAGCTCAGTTCTAATATACCAAATATTCCTGAATGTTGGTCAACTCTCATTGGTTTTTCTCACTTTTCTCAAATTTTTCTTTTTGGAAGGAGAGAGATTGTTGACTTTAAATCTTAATCCAAATAGATTCTATTGCTAAAGTATATTATCCGTCATAACTGCCACATTTTTATATCATCAATTACCTCTACAATTTACTAATTGCTTGCAGAATGTAGCAAGAGTCAAAGTGTTGCGATAATGGCCCAAACTTTCTCGAGAATAAATAATCAAATTAAAATACTATGGATTAGGTGTCTCATTGTTACAACCCGATCAATATGGTAATGAACACGTGGTTGCATACTCTTCAAGAACATTGGATAAGCACCAATCTAACTATTCTACAACCGATAGGGAATATTTAACAATTTTATTGGCATTGGAAGTATTTAATCCATACATTGATGGTAAATTTTTCATTATATTCACAGATCATCAACCTATTTCAGGAATCAAATTTGA
The DNA here is from genome assembly GCA_002738285.1 of Holacanthella duospinosa. Taxonomy (NCBI): domain Eukaryota; kingdom Metazoa; phylum Arthropoda; class Collembola; order Poduromorpha; family Neanuridae; genus Holacanthella; species Holacanthella duospinosa. The sequence continues at coordinate 14,798 of NIPM01001033.1, read as the reverse complement.
TCATAATGAGTCATTGGGTAGATTGGCACGATGGACTCTTTTGTTACAACCGCAAAATTATAAAATTGTCTATCGTCCGAAAGCAAAAAATAAATTAGCTGATGCTCTTAGTCGCCTTCCTTTACCTGACAAATTTAATGAGAATGAAATAAATATTCCGTTTTACATCTGGCTGAGCATATTTTACCAGAGCTCCAACTCCGATTTGGAATGTATAGAAATATTTGAAAATTTAGCTTTAGGCATTAAAAGTGATAAATACAAAATTGTAAACGGAATATTATCAGAAATTAAATTCGGCTATCTCAGTACCGTTGTTCCAAAAGTACTACGTTTTGAATAATTATTGAAATTCATACACAGTATTCCTATTTCATGTCACCTAGGTTTTTCAAGATGCTTAAATAAAATATCATTAAGATATTTTTGGTCATATATATCCACAAATCTATCTAATTTTATAAAATCTTGTGATTCATGTATTAGTCATAACATCTCAAATGAAAAGCGTTATGGTATATTGAAACCAATCCCGGTACCTACAACAATATTTGAATTAATGTCTACAGATGTATGTATTCCATATCCCACAAGTAGCAAAGGAACTACATATACTATAGTAAATTGCATTTGTCATTTTTCCAAATGGCGCAAGGCACTGTATTTCGCACACTAGGTAGGATGAAAACCCTCGACTTGCAAACCTCGAAATTTCTCTTAAATTCCATTGTTAAATCAACTACCTTGTACGGCTCAGGGGTGTGGGGATCTCAACACACAAATGAAATAGAAAGGGTTCAACAGCAATACTTTAAGAGACTCCTCCACCTTCCTTTCAGTACCCCCCGATATTTTGTTCGCTTGGAGACATGCTGGCTTCCATTAAGCTTTAATGTATTCAGGTTTACTATTTCTCTTTGGTAGAAACTTTTTTCAGCTAACGAAGCGAACCTTCCTCTCAATGCGTATAAAGAACTTCGAAAAACCTCGTATAGACATCCAATCGAAGAATACAGTTAGTGTTTACAGTTGGAAAGTAGGCTGAAATCTATATATATGCAAGGTTTATATGAAAGAGGTAAAAATTGTCCAGAAATTTCTACTCGCTGGGTACGAAGACCACCTGAGAAAACTCGACTTCAAATTCGCACAGCAATCCTAAACTATTCCACACTATCATCAAATAAATAAAATTTTCTGAAATCCCCGAAACATTTCTATTGAACAAAATTTCCTCTTGTAGAAAATTAAATCAAAATTAAAATTAAAATTAATAAATTATTAAATATGTATATGATTAATTTGGGTCAATTCCTTACCCTAATCAAATAAAATAATGGGTCCTATAAATTTTAATTTTTACAAAAATTTTGGAAGTCTGAGAAATCCTCAATTGACTTCCTCAATCCAAGTTCTTTGTAGTTCCACGTTCGTGGCCAGACTAAAAAGCTGACTGCGAGTTCAGTTTATCAAAATCAAACATTTAGGAGTAGCAGAAAATTAGATCGCGGAAAAATATCGTGCGTGATTAACGTTGTTCGGAATGGTCATTCACAATAGCAGATTGCTGATAAAACGATGTTGAGAGGAATGAGCAAATCCTCACTATGACAACTGAAATTTTCCCTAACCCCCTAAGGGCTGATAGTCGGTATAAAATCCAATTAAGAATAATTTCACACGCTTAAACACCAAAGTCAAAATAGTTAGTGCTGTAAAAATAAGAATGCCGGTTAAAGGAGGAGGTTTAAATTATTTACGATAATTTCCCCACGTTAAATTAAAATTATTGTATGAAGGCTCAACCCCTAATATACAATCTGAGAGTCGAGTTAAATATTTCGAAGATTTTATTAATATTAATCAGTTGAATACGCAATTTGATCTCGATGATAAATTTTTGTCGACGAGTAATCCGCGAACGCGATTTCGTAATTTTATGCAATGCTCAGGATTTCTATGAAAATCTAGCGCGGTAGTGACCCTATTTTACACTATGCGTGGGGAACCTACGTGTGCCCTATGGGAGGTCAGCGAAAAGCCGAGTCTCTGAATTGCCGGATTTTCGCGCGTTATAGAAAAGAAGGACTCTACGGCAATGCAAACCGTAGGAGTCTCTAATTTCTACTAAATTAATTGTTTGGGACCGAGTTTTCGGGGAACCGCTTAATTACCTAACAGGACGTGAGATAAAAACTTACTCAGATGAATTCAATGTGAAGAGAGATGAAGATTCAATAATACAATGATCAAGCAAAGAATTCTGAAATATTTTAATTTTAGACGAGTATTGTTAAAATCAGGATTTTTTATTTTTATTTTTGAATTTTGTGATTTTGGCGGTCGTGTTTCAAAGTGAAACGGCGACCTAAAAACTCTACACACAGTTGGGCAAATAATCCCACTGTTAAAATGACGTTAACTTTATAAATAATTCAGGGCAAAATTACCGTGAACAATAGTTGTGAATTCAGTTAAACGTTATTTGGATCTAAAAACTCTATTGCGCCGAAAGGAGCAGGTTGAGTTTTTAAAATTTTGAAAAGCTCTATTGCACCAAAAGGGAGCAGGTAGAGCACGTTATTGTTTTTTAAAAACTCTCTTTTGCGCCGAAAGGAGCAGGTCGAGTGAAGATTTTGACTTGAAGCGAGCAGGCACCAATTTTGCCTTCCCTCTAGCTTTGAGAAAATAACAAGTCAAACTGATCCCTTTCTATGGCTCGGGCTTGCCCTTTTATACCTTGGAAAGGGACAAGGGCTTCGTGCAAAAAAAAAAGTTTTTATCCATAATCTCCTGTCTGTCGACAAATATGGAAATCCTTTGTCCAGCAGAGGTTTCCATATAAATAAATTATCCAAAGATTATTCCCATCCCTATCCTACCTGATGAGCCAAGATATTTATTTTTTATGACCCCTCTCCCCCTACTATTTGCATTGTGAAAGTCTCAAAGGTAAAAAGAGACTTCACACTCTTCGATGGTGACATGCATCTTACAAGTTCGGCTAAATTCCAATTCTGTCTACAATAATGGAAAATGGTTTAACATAGGAAATTTTGATGAAAAGCAATGCAAATACTGTGGAGAACAACTTTCTTCTTTCATGCTATTTGGGAATGCACCGGCACATCTCATATTCAATTGAATTAATTTCAAGGAATGCCAATGGATCCAATTCAACTTATCAAGAACGTCACAGAAGCCGCCACTGATTCAAATTTCACATTTTACTTATCACTTTTAATTTCAAATATTTAAAAGCTTTTTCAGTAATTTTAACACTCAATTTTATTTTATTTAAATTTACTTATGCGCCTAATTTCATTGATAGGGCGATGGCTAATAAACTTATTGATTCATTGATTTTTCCAAATGGGCACAATTACGTGCCATTGCTTGCCAAACCGGTTCAAAAATAGTGAGAAATTTTGCATGAGAAAAGATTCTGTAGATTTTCTGCTCCGAAATATTTATTATTTGACAATGGAGGCACATATGTTAATAATTTATTAAAATTTCACTAAAAATGTACAATGTGAAACAACTTTTTATTACACCCTATAACAGCCGCAGAAATAGATTATCGGAAAGGCTTCATTCTACAATGAATAAAATGCTTTTTCATTTTGTAAACGCGCGTCATACGGACTCGGATACCTACCTTCCATCAATCCAATTTGCTTATAACTCCACACAACAAGAAAGCACTGGGGAAACTCTATTTCGCCTAGTTTACAATCGGGAACCAAAATTTCCTTAAGAGTTTTCAATACCAGGTATTTTGCATGCAAAATCTGATATAAACTCACTTAGGAATTGTGTAAAAAAGATACTGGAATCTGAACGAGCACGTTATACAGCAAGAAAAGATTTACACAGAAAAACAGTGTATTTTAGCATTGGTAGTACAGTAAAATTGAAATATCCAAAACATTGTCCACCTCAACATGCTCTAAAATTCATACCATTTTATTTATTTTTATATATTTAGTCATCGAAAAAATACATGATTTAGTCTATAAGGTCAAATGTTTAAAAATACAGAATTATTAAACCTCATGTTAATAGAATGAAAAATTTTTAACATGTGAAAATTCTAACCACAAAAGTAGCAATTACTACATTTCTAAAGAAACATTCTTATCGGATTTACAGAATGTATATGGGATATATTGTGAGATCCTAGCAAATGTTAAAGAAACACGTGAAAATACTCTAGAATTGTTTAACATCGGGTACGCATTTTTTGAACTGATACATTTGCCGGAAATTGTTTCTGCCTCAATATTCCATAATCTGCTATCCTTGAACAATATATGCCATGTAGTTATTATATCATCTGCTGTTTCAATTGCTGTTATAACCCATCCAACTAATTTTTCAACCACAACTTTTCAAATTAATACATTTTCAAAACAATTTAAACACACAATTTATAATTTTTCAGAAAAATATACAAATATTGATATCAAAACATTTATAAAACACTTTTAAGGTAAACGACTTCTCTGCATTGGAAATGATGTAATAGATTTTTTGTCAAAACCATTGTAATTTCTAAACTTCAGCTTCATTTGTATTCTTCCCTACCAAAGCTTATCCAAACCATTATTTACAATATTGGAAAAAAATATCTCACGCTGTCTTCTTTGAAACAAACTTTTCAAGATCTAATGTCTTTATCTATAAATTCGGGTGTGGTAATAGAACAGTCAGATTCGTCAGACGATGAGACAATTCTTTCAGTAGGCTCTGAAACTATACAATCAAGCGCTACCGTTAGACGTTCAAGCGGATAAGGTGGAAACCAAAATGGGTGAATGACTTTGGGAATATATAAGGGGTGTACACATTTAAATTCATATAAATAATTCCTAAAAAGACACTTAACTCCATCTCCTACAGTGGTTTCATATTTCCATCCTAAAAGGTGGCCTGTCCATTCCCGCATTCCTCGCGTACTATCCCACATCACTCGCATCCATTCCCGCATTATTCCACATTCCTCATGTCCATTCCTGCATTCCTTCCGCACTATCCCACAATCCTCCCGTCCATTCCCGCATCCCGCCCGCCTATTTCTACCCAATCCCGTTGCCCTACTTACTACAATTCCTTCAAACCTTCCGTGCATTCCCGCCTAATCCAGCATCAGTACCAATTGAGATGGAATTAATGCTCAATTCTTTTATTGCAAATTTGGGTAATAAGATAAATGTTGAGCGCGTCCTTTTTCTGATTTTGGCAAAAGCAAACTTTTCCCTCTTTCGTTTGACTCGTAAAAACAATAATTTCAAGAAAATAATAAAAATGTCTTAACTTAGAATTTTTTTTAAATTGATTGCCTCATAATTACTCAAATGACCTCTAAAAGTTGTTTATCTTATCAACACGAGTAACTTTTCTTTACAATTTTTTTGTGGTAGCCTACTGAAGTAAGTGGTCATGGTGACCATTTATATTCCCACTTAACCATCAACATGATCAGTGCAAAATATGTTCAACTCAGTAATTCGAGTAGCGCATGCCAAATTTCACAATTGCCACACATTTGATGATTTTTTGTGGTAATTGTGAAATTCGAATAATTAATTTAAAACTTGATAAATTAATAATTTCTAATTGGAAAGTCAATCTAGTACTTCTAGTCTATCGATTGACAAAAACTTAAAAACTTACAATGAATCCAACAGTTGCAGTGTACAGCTTTGTAACAGTGTTCTGGAAGTCTTCAGTCGGAATTTTTTTGCCTTTTAGTTTTTGTCAATTATTAATTAAGTTTTATGACAATTTTTAAATTTCCAACTGTCCCAAGGATAAACAGATGCATTGTCTGTATTTTCAAAAAAAAACTCACTGAAAAGTTTAAATTAACACTATTTAAAAATTTTTTCACAATCACCTAAGTTGTTCAACTCCGTAACGGGAGTAACTTTCACTCACAAACTTTTTCTCTGTGTTGACCTTCTGAAACACTTGGTCAGGGAGTGCAATTGTATTCCTTTATATTTCCTGGTTATGGTTTATATTAATGTTTTGAGTTTTATGCACGTTCTCCTCGGATTCTCCTGGCGAGTTGAATGTCTTTAGGCATGATGGTGAACCTCTTAGCATGAATAGCACAAAGGTTAGTGTCCTCAAAGAGTCCAACCAAGTATGCTTCAGAGGCTTCTTGAAGGGCCATCACAGCAGAACTCTGGAACCGAAGGTCTGTTTTAAAATCTTGAGCAATTTCTCTAACAAGGCGTTGAAATGAAAGTTTCCGGATGAGTAGTTCCGTTGACTTTTGATATCTTCGTATTTCACGAAGAGCTACTGTGCCTGGACGGTAACGATGAGGCTTCTTGACTCCTCCTGTGGCTGGAGCACTTTTCCTAGCAGCCTTGGTTGCCAATTGCTTACGAGGTGCTTTACCTCCTGTAGACTTACGAGCAGTCTGCTTTGTACGAGCCATGTTCAAGATTGAAGACGGGTGGTTTGCATTTGTTTACCTATATATATTCGGCAGTATGATCCTTCACGCTATTGTATTTCAATAACATTATTTTTTTATTAGAGGTTCCGTTGAAACGAAGAAGTGACGATCGGTATGGAGAATCAGACCAAAGGGAACTTTGAAGATCTTCCTGGACCTCATCACGTCATGTACACGTGGTAATTTACCTGATTTGTTATATTTATAAGTCTAATTGTTTGCTATTAAATCCAATGAACTCATTCTTGTGGTTAAAACTATGGAATAAATTATACGTTAAAACGCATATCTCGCGATTGGAATGACAAATAATTTTTATCAATGGCTTATTTTATAGCTGACTAACTAGGATTACTGAAATTTTCGTAGAATTATCTGTGATGGGTTTATTAATCAATCCAATTTCTTTTTAGTATGCAACTCTTAGAAACATAAATTTGAAAATTTGAGATCCGTATTTTTAATTAGCTGTATTAGCTTGTTAACTCCTAACTTTACTTTTAACTGTATACAATTATGTCTGGGGTAGAAGTCAATATATGTGTATATCCAGGAGTCAAAGAGAATAATTTTAAAGTATAATTTTAAATATACTAATTATAATGTTTCGAGAACAAATTGTAAGCAGCCTTTCAAAATAGACGTCTATAAAATTAAATTATTCTAATCCATCACTCGTGTTCACTTGATTCGTGAGCTGAGTTTTCATACAAATCGTTTTAATAAATTTGTATTTATAGTCAACTTATCAACACTTAAACGTTATGCTTCTATAAATATACTGCAATTTTCAAAAATATACTTGTATGTATATTTTGGGATATTATTTGAACTCTTGTTTGAATGTCATATCTTTGCATTGCTACCTGCTTTGATATGCTTATTCGGCTTTTGCAAAAAGAGAGACTGTCTATATAAAGTGGTCTCGCTCAAAGTTTTGGTTTATATATCAGATCTATGCTTAGTTGATTTTATATTCAAATTCAGCTTCACAAAAAGGAGAGGCTCTGTTTATATATAGAAATCTTGCTCAAATTTCTAGTTTATGAGCTAAGCTTAAATATATATTTTATATACAAATGCTACTTTACAAAAAGAGGATCTCGTCTGACATTTATAACCTAGTTTTATTACAGTAGAAGGCGACTTGTGAGCTTTTGTGAAAAAGTACAGAGTGTCTTCAGTTTTCTAGTTACGGTGAAAGCAAGTTTTTTCATTTTTTCAGAAATCTGATGTTCTGGCGAAAAGTCTTTTATGCCGCTGAGCTTTCCGCCAACACACAGGTTTCTTGGCGTATAAAGTCATGAAGTTCAAAATTGGTTCTCAATTAAATTTTTTAATTATTGTGAGAAACAATAACGCTTGAATAGTGATACCCGTACTTCATCCCCACACTTCATATTTGGATATTTGGGTATTCCCCACTCATATAATTAGATTAGACTACCTAATTTCGAACAAAACAATAAAATTAAGGCATAATTACTTCGTATTAGTGTTCTCGTAACTTTGGCCTGAGTCAGAGTAACTGACTTTGAGATTCATGACTCTCTGTACTCCGGTAGCCGACTCTCGGAGTCATTACTCTGACGCCTAACTTTTTGAGCAGACTCTGAGTAGAGTATGACTCTCGACTCTCAAACGTCTCTCCAAAAAAATCTTTTTTGTCTTTTACCAAAACCGTTTATTTCGAGGCTTCAGATGTATTTTTAATTTAAACAGATTAATGGGACATGGCTCGTGACGCATAAGTCACGAGTCCGGGCATGTTTACATTTATTTATAGTTTTTTTAGTATATATCTCATAGGAAGCAAATTGGCACTGGTCCGAGGAAAATCTGAGTAGGAATGTTCCGACCAAGCAATGATTATGAATTTGTCTAACTCTGGGGGTGAGTATAAGCAATGTGTGATATGAAAATGTATTTGTATGTGTTTTTTGTCTTTGCTCTTACTTATTTTTCATCTTATAAACGCAACATCATCCAGACACAGAAGAGAGCACAACGAACAAGTAGAAGCACACTAGCCAAGAGGTTTATTAGGGTTAATCTTTATCGTTCGATCGTTTCTTTGAGTTTGGATCATTATGTCTAAACGTGGTATGAAATCAACAAAGAGTCCGATTCTGAGAGTCGTTCTAAAACGCGATAATGCTGACCATGCTAGAAGAAATCTGGTCAGAACTTTAGCATGGCCCTAAAAATCGGCCTGTTAGTTTCTAAATATAGTGTAATTCAATTTAATAAAATAAATAAAAATTTGATTTGAAATTCGCCACCCATTTACTTTTCGCATTTTTATGAAAAATGTGAAGCCTTGCTTTCAGCGTAAACAAAAACTAAAGACATCCTGTATTTCCTGCTAATAATAGCAAATATAGAAAGCATCTAGTATAATGTGCTAAAGTGCAAGAAATATTACGACACCCAAAGGTATTAGAAAATTTTTAGATAAGTTGACTTATTTGTAACTTATTCTAGATTTCCGAGATATCTAATTTGCCCCATACTAAGGTGTATTTTATCCAACTTCATCACAGATGCAAAGCTTTTCTTAATATATTGACGGTCTACAAAACATATTTGGCGATAATTAGCTAGTAAATAAAATCAAAAATCAAAAATATATTTTTAAAACAGACCTTTTAAACACTCCGGTCCTTTTCCCGTGAATGGTTAGAATGGGAATATAGTTCTATGCGAGTAAATCTTCTTGAAAACAAAATAAAACAAATTTGCATTTCAATTCATTTTTTCACTAATTTTTGAGTGAGTTAGGGAAAATAAACTATAGTTAAAGGTTTTGTTAAATCTTGAAATCAAAAGCTTTGAGTAAACGGAAAACGGAAGCTCGAGAGGATTCTCCTTCAAAAAAAGAGGGTACCGAGATCAGAGACGCAACGAAAATGGACCAAAGCTGAGGAGGAATCAATCATACATTATATCATAGATACGATTTTGAACAACAAAGCAATCAAATTAAGTGAAATTCAATGTCAAATAAATTCAAAACCTTACTTATGAAAATGATCCTGTCTTATTTTTGATTTAGTTGGTTTCTTATTTTTGTTACTGCTTGTTTTGTTTATGGAAGCCAACCGCGCTCACTTACTATTCAAAACTGATAAATCAAGTCGGATTAAACAATGTCACTGCAGAAAACGTCAAGTAAAAAGTTGCTAACCTGAAGAACGGTTACCTGAAAGCAATTGATTAGCGTTCTAGGACTGTACAAATAATTTCGGACACAGGAGACATTAGCGGTAAGGAAAATCTGATACTTCCAACAATTTGTCGATCATTGCTCATTAAAAATCTGTCTTTGTTTTGACCCTTTAATTCAAAAAAAGAGTCTAATGAAATGAAGAGTTACGAACAGGTGTAATAACTTATAGCTTGTTCTTTCTTTTAGGTTACATCAAAAAACTCTGCTTCAATTTTAACGCGTTAGACGAAATCCATAACGGAAAGTAAATATCAATCCACCATCTACTCGTGACAGTGGTTTGGATACATTTTCATCAACATTGATGGATACAAATGACAGTGGACGTAGTGAAATAGATGATCTATTGAACGAACCTTATTCTCCTTACAGTGCAATGTGAACAAGAAATGAATCAGATTTGTATGATTTGGAATCGATGAAATACAAACTTATCCCTGCCAAGTCAGGTAACATTACTGGCAAGAAGTTGAAAAAGAACACCATCATCAGTATTGTAGAAGTACAGCAGCATAGATCTGATGTTTTTATGAAGAAAATTACATTTAAAGAGTATCTTCTTGAGAAAGAAATGGATTTGAAGCAGCGAAAGTTACAGCTGAACCGAGACAACTCAGCTGCTGCTAACTCACAGCTGAAGTACGGAATTGATGCTGATGGAGAAGAGGATTGATATGGAAAGGAAGAGAGGGTTGCTAAATAAATGATTGATCCAAACGTGTGATCACCGAGATTGTTATAGTTTTCGTTGATATTAGCTCCCTCGTCAGCTTCATACACTTTGTCTTCGCCGCACCGGGATAGCATAATTATAGCATAGCTATAGAACAATAACGACAGACAAAAATTACGAAGTAGCCGCATGTTTACATGCAGATCTTGGTCACACAACAACAGAATCCAACAGAGGAAGCAAATACTTCTTACTAGTAGTGAAAGATGAAGGAAGCGGTTTTTGTCAAGTTTATTTTTAAAAGAAGAATTATGAAACTAGAAAAAATCTCAAAAACTCACTCAATTTCATTAAAAACCAAACAGGAAATAATTTAAAATTGTTTGGCTGCGACAATAAAACAGGACAGAACAATTAGGAATAAACGCTTAATGCTCAAGTGAAAGTAATAAATTAATCGAAGGAGAAGTAACAACATAACAGGATGCTGCTCGAGGCATGTTGATAGAGACTCAACTCAGTGAAAACCACTGGAAAGACGCAATTATGACAGCATGTTATATGCTTAATGGAAACTTGTCATCCAAACACACGGAGAGGATACCCTATGGACTTATTTTCAAAAGAAAACCATTCCTACACCATGTTAGAAAATTTGGTTGTAAAACTTTTCCCCATATAATGAAGGATGCTAATAAATAGCATGCAAAATCAATTGAGTGCATCTTAACCGGATATAATTCCGCCCATAAGAATTACATTCTATATATACCAGAAGGAAACAAGTATTTAGATAATGTCAAAGAGGTAGAGAGAAAGCAAACTTCAAATCCAAAAAAATAGAAGACCAAAAAATAATCTTCCCTACCGAAATAGAAATACAATACTTGGACGAAGATGAATTAATTCCACTACATTCATTGATTATTAAAGAACACCTTCCAACAGAAAATAACTCAGAAGATGTAAGTTGGGCCGAGGAGGTAGAGCAAGAGGAATAAGAAAACAAAGAAACTAGTAGAAAGATTACAAGCAGGATTCAGTGTCTGCAAAATAATTGGACCAGACTCGTTAAGAGAAGCAATCAATTCTCGACAACAAGAAGACTGGACAGAAGCAATGGAATCAAAAATAAGAAATTAACATGAAAATATAACTTTGAGTCAGAAAATACTCAAAAACCGAGGTATGCAAAATTAAAACACATCCAGATGGATCACTTGACAAATTGAAATCACGTTTTGTAGTCAAAGGTTTTTAACAAAGGAGTGGGTTGTATGCATATTACTCTATGATGGTATTCTGATGGGAAATTCTGCAACACAAAATCTAAAAGTAGTTGAAGAACTGAATAGAATCTATAAAATTACTCTTCAAATAATAAAACGATTTCTTGGAATAGAATTAAAGAAAACCGAAATTTGAGTTTTTATCCATCAAAATAAATACATAGAAGATACACTAAGAAGATTCAATATATACTATTGCAAAAGTCAGAATACTCCAATGTCCTCAGGGCTTCAGCTTAAAATTAGTTCACCTCTAGCGACGAATTATGAATCCAAAGAATTAATAGGTTCCTTATTGTTCATTACACACTGCATACGACCAGATATAGTCTATTCAGTTCATTATCTTTCAAAATTCATGACTAGTTACGGAAAATCTCAGTGGAACGTTTTAGTTAACACTTAATTTCAGTTGATCTTTACGGTATGTCTAAAAATGTGTTAACCTTTTGTCCCTCTCTCTTATCTAAATATATGATTTCCTGTCCATATTTTTTGGACTTAGGCTAGTTTTAAGCAGATATGAGGCCTTGGTCTCAAGCCTTCTTTTATTTTTCTTAAATCTCTCCTTTGCTTCTTCGAGTTCAAGAGTTGAGCTTAACTACATGTCTTTGTTCTAAGACTTTTTTGTTTTTGTTTTTTAGTCAAGTGTCAAAGAGTGTTAATTCTTTCTTTGTTGAACACTTAATTTTATTACATTACAGAAACATCCTTTACAAAATGTATGTATAACATTTTTAAGTCAGTTGAATAATAAACTCCTTACAACTCGATCCTAGGTCATGGTCTCAGAACTCCATAAAAGAAAATACTACAATACTTGGTAAATTCCAAAAACAAAAAATTTACGGTTTTGTAGATGCTGACTTTGCATCAGGCAAAAATTCAAGAATGTCTGCATCAAGCTGTTTATTTACAATAGATGGATCACCAATAATTTGAGTCAGTAAACGCCAAACTTGCGTAGCACGTTTCTCAACAGAAAGTGAATAAATAGCATTATCTCAAGGTAGAAAAGAACAGTTTGGATACAAAGAATTCGCCTTGAAACAGGAACAAGAGCAGAAGCAGGAATTTGTCTCAACACAGATTCTCAAAGTGTTGTTAAATACGTAAAAATCCTGAATATCACAATAAAACAAAGCACATCGACATATATCACCACCACATTAGAAATATAATCAAGAGTGAGCAAGTAAGTCTTGATTATGTTCCAGATCGTACTCAACCCGCCGACATCTTGACTAATTCAGTGGCAACAAACAATTTTGTCAAGAAACGGAACCTGATGGGAATCCAGCCAATACCACAAGAAAGAAAAAGGAACGCTTTCTCTAGTGTGATTATTGTCCCTAAAAGACCTAACCTTTTTTGGACAACAATCATTTTATTCCTATCACTCTTAACAATGGGCATAGCAAGCACAGATCAAAAGACAGAAACCCTGTCTTATAGAGGAAAAGTTTTGATCCTGTAATTACTAGTTCCAATGCAGTAACTATGAAAATAAAACTTATCTCTCCCTGCAAACTCATTCCACTTGGAAAGTTAGATATCACTGTTGCAAAATTAATGATTCCGGAATGTGATAAAGCTTACGAAGAAATTTTTCTAAACAAGTTAGAAAAATTTGCCCAGGGAACCAACAAGTGACAACAAAAAAAATGTTCGTTCTATTGGTAGTAGGAATTATTCTTATAGTAACTCTCGCTAAAGCTGGAATAGGAATGGCCGGATTTGCTATATCAAAGACGTACAAACTAGAAACAAAGCAAGACGAGCTGAAAAAAGCAATTTATTATTTAGAAAAGTCTGTATTGGAAGAAAACGAGTGGAAGTATTACAAACAGAGTTACTCAAACTAGCCTCTCGGTTTGATGCATTGATCGACGATTTCTCTATATTTAAAGCAGTTATTGAAATACAATATATAATATTGTATCTCACGAGTCGCTTCATGGATGAGAAAAAGATTCTTAGGGATGCAGCAAGAAATTGGAAAAGAGGACGACTAATGTCTGATTTTCCCCAATTCCTTAACTTCACATTACCATGTGAAGAAGAATACACAATAGAATACGGTACTTTCCACAAATGTGAAATGTCTAACTCAAGAGAAGAAATTACTATAGATTTTCTATCCCAAAAATAAACCCAAACCACACTCTAGTCGAAACAGATGCATTTAACCTAATGTTAAAACATGACTCAATGACTTGTACTCTAGTATACACTGGACCACAATCTGCAGTAATCTCAATAGAAAATTGTGCATACAAAACTGACAAAAAAAAAACGATAAATAATTTAGAATTAGCTACTTTTTCATCTTGTAGAAATAGTTCCTCATTTTATTTATTCAACCAATACTTCAGAATAGACCACTGCAAAAGGGTTCTACCAGAAGACAACAAAGAGTTCATCCAAGTAAAAAATTTTGATTATGACTACTGCATTTATTGTTCAGGGAGTTAATACTATATTAAAACCAGAAAAATACAGTGTCCACCCAATGTATTTACATTGCCATTATCACTCAATTTTGTGTTAAGTAACGTAGAATACAAAGGCAAGCGTCTTAAGTTAATTTACAGAGAAAGAGAAGACACTTCTCTAAAAGACCATATAAACTGGCATCTCAATCCACACATGAACTGGAGCAATGTTGAAGAAGATTTTCGTGAATACTGAACTATCGAAGAAAAACAAATTGATAAAGAAGCATGGGATCATAAGATGTTTGAATACTCAGAAACAGAATATTGAAAATGGTTACTGGGAATAAGCATTACGGTAGGAATACTCTGTATCATTCTTTGTTGTCATTACCTTCTACTTGCGGAAAAGAAACTTCAAGAAGGACGCTAGAGAAATTTTTGAAAAAATTCCACTGAAGAAACAAAATGATAAGAATCACTGCATTATCATAACTTCATATTAGCTTGAGGAAGATGTTGTAAATACCAAACTATAATTACATAAAGGTTAAGTTTTTATTATTGTCACAAAGAATTTAGAAAAGATATCCTTCCATTCCACTTAAAAGTGTTAAAGTGATTCTATGTTGGAACTATTGTTTATACAATCTTATATAATCTTTCTGTATTCCTACTCCTTTAAACTCTAAGGAGT
>NIPM01001032.1:19970-30289 GCA_002738285.1 Holacanthella duospinosa | reverse complement strand
TTTTTTTTTCACCAAATTTCCAGGCACGCTTAACGTTACTGCGTGGTGTGGAATTCCTCGCAACTGCATAATTGGACCATTATTTTTCGAAGCCTACGTCAGCCAAATTAAATACTTGGAAATGATAAAAAATTGATGCAGTTCCCAGTCAGGTGAACATCAAAATATTTGGTTGTTAGGTAGTAGGCTAGGGCTGCTGCTCATTTTGTTACTCCTGAGCTTACCTTGAGGAGATACTTCCAGATAAAATAGATTCGACGTTGTGGATTTATTCCGTCGCTTCCAATGTATCCAGATTTGATAGAGTTGAATTTTTGGCAGTGGGATTATCTCAAGCAGTGGTTTATCAGGATCTACGCCTGAGAACATTGAGCAAATGAAGGCAGCGATTATTGGCACAATTGGCACTAATCCAGCTGAAAATTTAAGAAGTAATTTTATGACCCTCTGGGATATGTAATACACGTCAATGTAGGTCATTTTGAACAAATGATGTGATGAGGTAATAGGATCCTAAAATTTCTAAACGTATTTTGTGGAATGTCTAAACTTCAGATTTCGCTAATTGATAAAATAAATTCAAAACAAAATTTCCTTTAAAAGACGTTTTTATGAAGTTATTACTGATTTGTAAATCATTACGAGTCAAATGATTGATTTTTAGAGCATTACGAGTCGAATATGATACCCAACATGACCCAAGGGTAAATTTTTCAAGAATAAACCATTTTCAAAATTTATTTGAGTCAAAAACTTAATTTTTCTAAAGAGTAACTTGGAATACACACCTTGATAATGTTCTTACCTATTCTCATGCAAAAATTGAGCGAAATTGTATATGAATTGGAAAAGCTGACGAGTTTTGTTGACACCGATTTGGCAAATTAGGACCTTCTTTTTCAATAAAAATTTGTTACTCTACGCATGTTTTTAGCCATGGGGTGTATCAAAACCTGAAACAGAAATTAACATCACCGAATCCATTTTCATTTCCAGAATTGATTAATAATTGGTCAGTGGAAAACTAATTGATTACATCACCTAATGGAACAATTTTTTTTGGAAACTCACAGAACCCTGAAAATTGACTTCATCTTGACTCAAAAATGTTTTCGCGAAAACAACAAAATATGGAATACCTTTTCTATGATTTATGTTTCAAATTATTTTGTCTAAATTTTGTCAAATTTGTAAGATGCAGAGCAAGCGTCTGATATCCCTACACAATATTTCTATAAGTGATGCAATTGGGATGTAATGGTTCTTCTCATGTATAGAAATAAATGCTTTCAATGTTAGTATTAGAATATTTGTGTTATTTTTTAAACACTAACATCGTGCTTTCTTAATATTTGATTATTTGATTATTAAACCTGATCATTTTCACATAGAAATAATCGTTTTTAATAACAATATCCTAGCCTTCAATCATTCTTATATATACAGTGCGTTCGAATAAGAAAGCGAATTTCCCGCGTACTGAAATCACAAAAAATTCAAAATTTATAGACGGTCAGACATTTGCACCGCTGCTGACGGTCTATCATTCTGGAAATCTTTCCTTTGATTGTTACTTTTATTTGAAAGTGAGCAAAACTAAAAAAATATTGAGCACATCTTCAGTCAGGTAAAACATCGTATTTCGTTCTCAATTTGACATTTCATACTCCTGATTAATTGTTATATCGAAGTAAATCATCGTCTGCTGATTGTAATCAGCCCTAAGTTATCAGCCCATTGCCTCCAAACAAATCAAACTAACAAAAAATTTTAACACTAGTGCAATGGGCTGATAAAATCAGCGGATGTGCTTTTCTCTTACCGTATGATCAGATTCGACATAGTTTTTTTTCTCTCAATCACCAAGATATGCGCACTGCTCATTACATCATTGTCACCCGAAATAGATGGGCGAACACCTGCATCCTGTAAAAATAAATTTACAAAGAAAACAACTTTTATAACAAATTTAGACTTTTAGTAGTCATTTTACTTAAACTCTATCGACTACCGACAATATAGTAGTTTTCATGTCATGATGTTGTCATGAATTTTCAATTCTAAAAAATCCAGTCTTCATTTTATTTGCCGTGTCTAATTTTTTCACCTGCTTTGGTTAGAATATACCGTACATTGACATTGCCGTAAGGAATTAAAGTTCGTATCGAAGGACCGGTTGAAATCGTCCATAGAGGGGGAAGTGGGGCGTAGCAAAGGCCGGATTGGACCAAATGGGTGCAGTCAAAATTTCTAAGTATTTAAAAAAAGAATTCCCTGTTTTCAAAATTTTTTAATTTTTTTTAGGTTTTGTTCCCTCATAAACCACAAAATGACCTCTAGGAAAGCTGTTGGAAATGGTGAGTGGAATAAATTTTCCCTCCTGCATTTTTCTCTGTGGTTATCCAGTTAGGATCACATAATCTATCGGTCATGCGGAAACTGGGTGTTCACCTTCACCTGTGCCCTATGACCTAAACGGATGACCGTAGAGAAAAATATTTGACGCAAGCATTACTCCCTCATCAACTCCAACAACTTTGATGGAGGTCAATTTGTGGCTTATGAGGTAACATAAAACTTAAAAACACTTAGAAAGTTTTGAAGACAGGGAATTCATTTTTAAAATACTTAGAAATTTTGACTGCACCCATTTGGTCGAATCCAGCCTTTGCTACGCCCCACTTCCCCCTCTATGGACGATTTCAACCGGTCCTTCGATACGAACTTTAATTCCTTACGGCAATGTCAATGTACGGTATATTCTAACCAAAGCAGGTGAAAAAATTAGACACGGCAAATAAAATGAAGACTGGATTTTTTAGAATTGAAAATTCATGACAACATCATGACATGGAAACTACTATATTGTCGGTAGTCGATAAAGTTTAAGTAAAATGACTACTAAAAGTCTAAATTTGTCATAAAAGTTGTTTTCTTTGTAAATTTATTTTTACAGGATGCAGGTGTTCGCCCATCTATTTCGGGTGACAATGATGTAATGAGAAGCGCGCATATCTTGGTGATTGAGAGAGAAAAAACTATGTCAAATCTGACCACACTGTACCAAAATTTACCTCTGTTGAATACTTGCTTTGTAAAAACGTCCTATAAAATAAATCCAGCAAAACCCGAATCTAAATTGTTAGATTGGTGAATTCCGCTGGCACAAATAAAAACAAACTTGAAACATTGATTTCAATTGTTTTAGGTAACTTAACTTAAACTAAGAAAAAAAATGATAGCTAAAACGAAACGATGACGGATGTCTGTCAGAAAACAAATTAGACTCATAAAATTCACCTTGCTCTACTCATAATTAGAATTTACATTGTTGGGCATTGTAGCTAAATTTGAATTAATTTGATTATCAAAAAAAAATTAGGTGTTTCGATATTGAGTTGTTACATAGGTATTACATGTTATAAAATGTGCTACANTGAGTTGTTACATAGGTATTACATGTTATAAAATGTGCTACAATTTCTCCGAAAGAGTAAATTTCAATTTTAATTGAAATTTATTTAAATCTTTCGATGAAAATTGAGTATAATAATTAGACTAAATCATGCATGTGGGAATAACTAGTGAGTTCGAACAAGAAAGCGAAATTCCCCCGAATAGATCGGAGAAATATTATAAATTTACACATGCCTTACTCATGCACCTTAATTTACAGAATATTCACAAAAAAAAGTTTGGGATTGCTAAAAGAAATAAGAGACTAAACAAAGCTTGGAAAAATTAACAAACTAGACTTATCTTGTTAATTTTTTTAAATGTTTGTTTATGAGTCAATAAAGTTTTGAGTTGCCATGCTTACCAACCTCATGAGCATACTTTTCTTCCGTGTCATCCGTTTCAGTTACATTAACTAAGTTATTTCCACCTGCATAATTTAGTCTAATTACTATTACCAATTTTGATCAAAAGATTTAAATAAATTTGAATTAGAATTAAATTTCATTGAACTCTTTCGGAAAAATTGTAGTACATTTTAAAACATGTAACACCCACTTTAACAGCTAATTTTTTTTGGTAATCATTATTAATTCGGATTTTGCTACGATGCCTAACAATGTAAATCCTGATTAAGAGTAGAGCAAGGTAAATTTTAGGTGTCCAATTTGTTTTCACCTACTGACACACATCCATCATCGTTTCGTTTCAGCTAATCATTTCTATTAGTTTAAGTTATCTAAAACAATTGAAATCAATTGTTTCAAAATAGTTTTTATTTGTGTCAGCAGAATTCATCAGTCTAACAATTTAGATTCGGGTTTTGCTGGATTTATTTTGTAAAACATCTTTAGAAAGCAAGTATTTAACAGCGGTAAATTTTGGTTCGCTGATTTTATCAGCCCATTGCACTAGTGTTAAGATTTTTAGTTAGTTTGATTTGTTAGGAGGCAATGGGGTGATACTTAGGGCTGATTACAATCAGCGGACGGTGATTTACTTCGATAGCAATTAATCAGGAATATGAAATACGTCAAATTGAGTCCGAAATGCGATGTTTTACCTGATTGAAGATGTGTTCGATATTTTTTTTAGTTTTGCTCACTTTCAAATAAATGTAACTATCAAACGAAAGATTTTCAGAATAATAGACCGTCAGCAGCGGTGCACATGTCTGACCGTCTATAAATTTTAAATTTTTTGTGATTTCATTACGCGGGATATTCGCTTTCTTATTCGAACGCACTGTATAATTTATAAATGAAACTGTAGCTGTCATTATCAAAGAAACGATATAGGACGAGTTGTTTTGACGATGTACCATGATGTGTGAACTAAACTGAAATCATCAAATTTATTTAACGACAATCGTAAATTTAGCTATTTTTCAAAATAAAATAAACTTTTCTGGTAATTTTTCAACTCTCTCACTTTATCCTTTAATAGATCCTGATGAGATAATTACTACTGCACTTCAAAATTACTAATCGAAAAACAATTTTTAAAATTCTAAAGAATTATCTCAAAGTTGTAAAAGTCAGTATCCTTATATTACTAAGGTTGATATTCAATACTAAATACTTTTAGGTATGATTTTTACTACAACCTACATTTAGGCCAGATTTCAAAACTTAATATTTCTGAACCTTTTAATTTGGAAGAATTATAATATAGAAGTTCACAACACGCCTTTCGTATGTTATAATATTACGTTTCCCCTGAGCATTACAAAGACCAAATACAATCTTAAAAATAATTATTTGTTTAAGTTCTTCAACAATTTAAATCATCAATTTAACGAAGAGTAAATTTGTTCCTCATTCCAGCCAACAATGTCGGCGTAACACAAAAATATTTATCTCGGGATTCCATTATAATTTACCAGATTTAAAATTAAAGTATCATACCCGCAGGACATTTTGTGAACTAAACCGAAATTCGAAAACTTTCCCCAAAAACTCTATTTTAAACTAAAGAGCTAATGAACATTGCTAAGAGAAAAATATTAATCACCACTGGCTTCTAAGGAAGAGAAAATGCGTGCTTTCAATATGAGTTTTCTGACTATATCCGAGTGCTGCCCTGTTTTATGAAATTATTGGATGTAGTGAAGTTTAGCTTACTTTGAAGTTGTTAGGTTGTTATTAGNTTTTATGAAATTATTGGATGTAGTGAAGTTTAGCTTACTTTGAAGTTGTTAGGTTGTTATTAGGTTGTTGAATTTGAATCTACCGCTTTTCAATCGCTAAGCGTTATTAGGAAAATTACTAAGAAAATGGATGGATAATCGATGTATGCTTTTTCAATTTGTTGTCAATGCGTTTTCAAAACGTTCCCTATTAACAAAAGTTTTGTTCCTGAATCAATACACTTTTTCTTTTTCTTTACGANGAATTTGAATCTACCGCTTTTCAATCGCTAAGCGTTATTAGGAAAATTACTAAGAAAATGGATGGATAATCGATGTATGCTTTTTCAATTTGTTGTCATTGCGTTTTCAAAACGTTCCCTATTAACAAAAGTTTTGTTCCTGAATCAATACACTTTTTCTTTTTCTTTACGATCACTTTTAAAAGTAGAATAATCTCCAATTTTTATTTAACTACATATTGTGACGATGGTACTTCTTGTCCTGTCTCCTGACAGGACAAATGACAGAGACAGCAACAGACTACACCACCGACAACCTTACTCACTCACCTGAGCCACCAAAACAACCCAATTCCCGCTTCCGAATTGGGGTATTAACCTCCTGACACCACCCGACTTCCTGGTGGACGATGACCCGACTCTAGTTGACTGGACAACCAACAACTGACTTTTTCACAAGACAATAATGACTAACTGACGGACTTATGAAAATGGACTCTGATTTTATTTAAGACAAAAAGAAATCTCAACTTCAAAATTACGGAAGAGAGAGAGAGGACTAGAAGGCCAACTGATGGCCTGGCAAACGGAATTCAACTAACTTCTCCTCTTCTCCGTGCCGTTCTTTTTCATTGAAATGAAGCTTCATGGGGAAGAAAAATTGAACCAATCAGGAAACGTCTCTATCATCCTCTCTCTCTCTTCCATCAAAATACCAAATCTGTAAATTGAATTAGACAAGTCTGCGAGCACTAAGCTCGCAGCATAAATTTAAGCTAAACTAATCTTTTTTTTTTAATAATTATAACTAATTTCTTGTCTCCTCGTACTCCGTCGTCTCCGCGTACTCCGTCTCAATATAGCAAAAGTGAACATATTAAAGAAATTGTTCAGTTCGAATTTGTTTTCCCATCAAGTCCAGTGTGCGGTGTTAAGAATGAATTTAGCCTGAGACAAGGAAAAGAAGTTGATTAACTTGGTTCGAAGTCATGCTTGTGTATGATAAACACGCTCAGATAACAATTACAAATTTACACATGAATCAGCTTTGTCAGAAATTGCAACTCTGATCAATAGGGTAGATATATTTCCCAAATATTATTTAACTTAAAATAATACCTTAAAATAGTTTATTCTGTGTCAAGGTAAAACTATGAATGTTCAATGGATTAAATTGAGAAATGATTTCATAAAATTTCTAAGTAAGTTGAAGAAACCAAGTGGAAGTGACGCTGCATGTCGTCGTTACTACAGACATGATAAGTGTATGTCGTTTTTGAAGGATTGTCTAAAACTTAAAGGGAAGTATGAATTCTACATTTTGGTTATTCAAATCATTCTTAAGAGCTTAATCCTACATTAAACAGGTTTTCAATTTTGTTTTACAGGAACATAGATGGTAAGCGAACTAAAAACTGTGGAGTAGTGCAAACATTGAATGTAAAATAGAATAATTTGGGAAAAGTTGTAGGTGTTCTGGATTGTCTATTTCTATCATGTTAACATTAATCCTGGGATTCTTGCCCCTTTGGGATGCTTCTTTATTATCTAAAAAAATTATTCCTTCCAAATAATTGATTTTTATAAACCTAAACTGTCAAAAAGGTATGAAGTCACTAAAAATTATATTTCATAAAAATTTTTTGACACCCGTTCATTCTTATAACCTCTTGTTTCCATTCAAAATCAAGTTCAAAAAAGTTGATCTACCATAAATGATAATTTTCAAATTTTGCGATTTAAATTTATTTAGTTATTCTTTCATAAATAAAATCTTTTGGACGAGAAAAAAAAACGTCAAATATTGTTGAAGTTTATTACATTAAAACAGTTTTTTAGTATTTGTGAAGGTTTGCCTATGACTTATTATTGTGTTTATTACAAAATATTTGATTCTGCAATTTCGAATAGTTTTCTTACAGTTTCCGTTTCGTTGCGTTTCGTTATCCGATCACCACTTTCCTTGTTAATTCGTTTCCGTGTCACAAGTGTACATTATTGTTTTGTTTGTTTCAGCCAAAAAATGAAAAAAAAAACGTTGAAATTACTAATCCTACCTTTTTGAACAAGCTTGCAAATTTTTTGCAAAATTTCAATACATCCAATAATTTGTCAACAATACTTATGTCAACCAATATTCTAATATGCGCAACATTGCTTTGAACATTGTTCAAACTAAGGCTGTACAAATCCTGAGTGAATATTAACACAAGTGTCTTCAATTTTAAGATCAGAGGACTCATTTACAGTGAATTCCGAGTATAATAGAGCCCGACTATAGAAAAAATCATACTGTTCGGCCTCTGTCAAGCAAATGGCAGATTATATGTTAAGTAGTCCAGGGGTTTAATGAAATCGACTATGCAGGACTTCCGGCCTTAGCCATACTTACCAGTCCCGACAGTCATTTTGTCCTGTTACAGTGAATATGCATGCAATATATGTGAATTATACAAATAATTGTTCCTTATTTTTCTGTGCTCATTTATGCACCAACTTATATGGAACATTTGAGTGAGTTTAGAACACACTTCAGCTTGAAAGACAAATCCACAGTCAACAGTTAGGAAACATTTTCGTTGTTGCTTAGTTAAATTTGTAAATATAATGAACAATTATTGAATTGTAGTTCACTAAACGGATATGTTTAAGTTTGGCTATACTGAATGAATCCGGCCTTCATTGTATAAGGAAATTGTGGCAGCGATAGTGATTGAATTGGTTTTTTTGTTTCCTTCTCGCTACTCACAATATAGCCAAATCTACTAAAGAACATTGTANGCAGCGATAGTGATTGAATTGGTTTTTTTGTTTCCTTCTCGCTACTCACAATATAGCCAAATCTACTAAAGAACATTGTAAAAATAGACTTCACACTCTACATGAGTGCTTTTAATTTTAGAAAAATAAATTTGCTGAATACGAATCACAATGGTAGTTTTTACTCATTGTCATTGAATAATGTTGCCACTTGCTGCTTGACAAGATAAATAAATAAATACCTTGTATTTCTGTAAATGTAACAAAAATCACAACATAATGCTTTTATTTTTCATTCACTATTTGAATTATTCTATTGTTACATAGGTTAATTTTGTCTTCTAGATCAACACATCTTTAACTAAATTGTCTCCATCAACACAATTAACATATTTCGAACCATGGACATTAGTGTTCATTCCTTTCTCAATCCAAGCAGCACATTCGTTGATACTGACTTTCCCTTCCTGATTTGTACCATCTTTTTCTACAAATTCCGCAAATGATATTCCCTCCAGTCTTGTGTCATGAATAGTCATAAGTGAGGCTATTTCTAAGAACTCGTCCGAAGAAATAAATCCGGTTTTGCCAACATCCGTTATAATTGCATACTGACGCGCCAGCTCACTCGTTTTGTAGACAGAAGTAAAAAGAGCTAGGTAGTTTTCCAAACTAAATTTTCCTTCGTGATATTTGTCCCAATAGCCAGTGAAAGCTTGCAACTGTTCTTCACTTCGCTCATATTGTAATTCCTTACAGAGGTTGGTAAAATCTTTGCTCCTAATGTACCCGTCCTTACACGTAGGCAAACTCTTAAATATCTTTTCCAATTCATCCACTTTGTTGCGATAGTCTACTTCATCAGCCATAGTTTAATATTGTCAATAATATATTATAAATATATTGAAAAAACGATTGAATTTGAGTACAATTCCGTGCCGTAGAACACCGTAGACCTCAATTCATAATGTCTTATCTGAATAAGGACGTAGTGATAATTTACATTAGAAAATATTTTGTGTTGTCAGTTTTTACAAACCTTTCTAAAGTATAATATATGTACAATTAAATGAGCATGGATTGGGAAAGAGGCATTTATATACCTTCAATTATCAGTAGTAGGAATTGGCGGCAAAATACAATATACTTGTAACTTTATGAAGACGTCTTTCTTATCAAAATTCTCATTTCATAATTCACATCAACAAAAATATTAGACGTAGGAGATAATTTTAACCCTTATATAACTACTCTTTGCTAGTAAAAGTTTTAGAGTCATAAATTTTATGTATATATTTTTTAGGTGACTTTGTTTTCATCCAAACGACGTATGCAGTAATAATGACAAGTGAAGAAATAAGTCTAAAAATCGAAGTTAGTAAATTTAAGTAGCGAAGCTCGATAGTTGGGATTTGAATTAAATTTAAGTTTTTGGAACTTGATTTTAATATTGTATAGCAGGTCATGCATAGGTTTGAAGAAGTGTGAAAAATAATTTGAATGAACAACATGGCCATTAAATCATTACTAATTTCGAATCTTGGAGTTTTTATGAATAGATAATTTGGAAGAACATTTAAGAAATACACGAATTCGGCTTTGATTAAAATTCTAGATATCAAATCACGTCGGAAATTTAAAAATATTTACCAATTTAGAAAATAGCCGAATTTGGGGATTTTGACAATTACGTGTTAAAAATTAAGCTTGACCAATTTTGATAGAAAAAAAAA
>NIPM01001031.1:0-31769 GCA_002738285.1 Holacanthella duospinosa | reverse complement strand
AAGTATAGCAGCCCCCAGTCAACGCTATACTCCTTGGATTACCCATCTTCCCACATTTATGTTTTGAGTACCACCCTTTTACCCATGATATTTAATTGAGAGGAGGAAACAGTCCAAGGTAATAGACCAAAGTCAAATCCCCGCATAAAAGGGGAGGAGAGAGTGGAGCGGATCACCTTATGGCCCAGCCTACGATGATTTGACCCCTGGAATGTAGATACCGAATTTCCATAAATGGTACCTGAGTGGGCGTAGAGGGACATGTATTGCTTAGCATCCTTTATGCGGAGCTTTTGTACCAGGTCCTCTCTACCAGGGTCCNCCTGAGTGGGCGTAGAGGGACATGTATTGCTTAGCATCCTTTATGCGGAGCTTTTGTACCAGGTCCTCTCTACCAGGGTCCTCGTAGATCTCAAAGTAGGCATCGGTGTCGGTCTCTAAGAAAAACTTCCAGAAACAGTAAGTCACAAGGTATATAGAATCCACATGCTTCCTTCTTTCGACTTCGTTGAAGTCTTTCTGCAGAAGTCCGAAGTGCCCGTCTATATCTGACTTTCCGTGATATTCTGCAAAGAAATTCTGTGAGGTGAAGTAATTCTTAATAGGTAGCTCCAAGAGTATATAACTCCTTAATTCCTCGGATCTAAAATGGCCTACATTATCTGACTAGAAATATATTTTAGAGAAACTTCTCAGCTTTGCCTCCTCCAGTTTCCTGAGGCAGCTCTCAAAATAGTGGGAATCATAACTAATAACTTCTGAGAGGTAGTTATAGTAGCTCCTCTTTATTTCTCCCGCCACTTTATAGATGACACAAAAGCCGAGACAAGATATAGAAGATTTGTTGTATTATGCTTGGGATATTTCCACAGGTCCCCCACAGATCTTGAAGTTCTGTTTGAAATCCATTACTACCACGCGCTCATCATGCTCCAAGTTCTCTAGTCTTTGTCTAAAGTAGCCTTTTTGATCTTTATTTAACTCAGCATGGGGTTTGTAGAACTTTACTCGTTTATCCTGAGAACTTTCACCAAGCCTCCTTTCAAATTTCTTACCATCAACGCAGATATCACACATATCCGTCATTTTTTTCAAATATTTGAAGTATTTTGGGCATAAAATGTAGTATGTAGACAAGCTTAGGTTAATTTATGGGGTTTCGACCATTATTTTCTTATAAATATATAGTTTAGATTGTTGGAGATTTAATACAGGCTGATTTCTATGTAGTTTGCATGTTATCTCAGAATATTTGGTTAAATATTCATTAATTAACTTTTTTATATCTTCACCTTTTTGTTTTTTAGATTCTGGTTGATAACTTTCCCTATTTTCTATTTCATCATCTCCTCTTTTCCTTTTTTCAGTCTTGTACATAGTGTTTGAGAAAGTAAAACCACTTTTTCTCAGATCCTTTTTCGATGTTTCGCCTGCAACTATCGATAAAACTGCATATCTTTCGTTTTTTGGTTTTTTTTTGAATACTTTTAATATATTCTTAACTAAGTTTTGGATTATTGTTGGTGCTTCTTCAGTATTAATGTTTTTGTTATCATAAGGTAAATATCTTGCGTTCATATTAGTAACTGTAATCTAATAAACGCTAATTTAAAGCAAAAAATGTTTGTTTAATTTCTTTTACCAAAAATCTGGTTGAAAATTTATTTAGGGTCTGTTTTAATTCCCGAAAAAGTGTCTCTTCCGAAAACAAATTCCCATATATTACAAGATTTTGAGAAATTTGTAACAAATGTGGAGATATGAGTGAACTATTGTCTATTCACTTTAACTAGACACCTTATTGTTTAGGAGTTTTGGTCGAGTCAATACAAAAGATCACCCATAATTGAATGAATAATTTGAATTTTATATATGTTTTTTTTCAGGATTTACTTAAA
Source organism: Holacanthella duospinosa (assembly GCA_002738285.1). Taxonomy (NCBI): domain Eukaryota; kingdom Metazoa; phylum Arthropoda; class Collembola; order Poduromorpha; family Neanuridae; genus Holacanthella; species Holacanthella duospinosa. The sequence continues at coordinate 29,871 of NIPM01001031.1, read as the reverse complement.
ATATCTTTGTGAAAAAATCAAAGTTAACTGTAACTTCTTATGCGCTACAGGTCTAAAAAAAGACATGTCTTGTTATCGCAAATAGACAATAGATAAAGTAGATTACTTAGAAGAAGGTTTAAAAGCTAAAACAAAGGCACAAGTTTACTATAGAAACCCTCAAAGTCTGGAAGAAGCAAATAAAATCGCTAGAGATTATGAAAAATCCATGTTTGGAAGACAGATTAACTTTAATAAGAGCTTTAATGGATCACAAAAACACACTGAGTTTACTCCAGAACCTATGGAATTAGGGATTATAGATAGAAAATATAAGAAGAGGGTGGTATGTTATACACTGCCCGTCAAAAGTGATTCAGTGTTTGGGAAATTCGAACTTAAATGGTAATTCATGAATGAGTAAGATTTCAAGATGCCAATACTCATATGGTAGATAGATACAGCTTTTTTCTATAACATATCCAAATATTATAGATATCTTTTAAATATGGATAAAGATATGATTACTCAAAGTTGAAAGTAGGTGATTCAGTGTTTTTTCGATTTTTTCAAAGTTACAAAATTTTCATTCTAGAACATTCTAAAATACCGCAAAATTGTCCATTTTTATTTCAAATCCTTAGCAGAAGGTATTAAGGCTTCTTTGGTATGACAAGAAGAAAATTGAAACAAGAATTAACGAACTTGCTTTAAATGGAAAATCTTCAAGAAAAATAGCTGAAATTGTTGGAGTTTCACAAGCAACAGTGTCCAGAGTAATAAATATAGTTGAAAAAAATACTTCAGAGCCTATAATAGGTCGTCCTCGGGTCTTAGATAAGTATGATGAAAAATATATTGGAAGATTAGCAACAAGTGATAAATGCTCCACCTCTGCAGACATACAGCGAGAACTCAAGACCTATGCAGGAATATCCGCCTCTTCGAGTACTATACTGCGCACATTAAAACGTAGCAACATCGTATCTAGATACAAAAAGAAGTGCCTAAAATTAAAAAAATCTCATTGTTGAGCAAGATCAGAATTTGAAAAAACACACAGAAATTGGGAAAATAAGGACTGGGATATGGTTCTATGGTCAGATAAGACTAAAGTAAAACTAGAGGGATCTGATGGATGTGATAGAAATTTCAGAAAAATCGGGGAACCACTCAGAGATCACAATATTACTCAATCAAAAAAATTCGGTGGTGGATTAATTATGGTTTGGGGATGTATGCTTTCATCAGGTGTTTGGTATCTTTGTAGAATTAATAGAAGTGTTAATTCTGAGATATGTGAGAGTATTCTGGATGACGATCTGATGTATACAATTGACTTGTATGGCTTGGACAAATCTAAAATTGTCTTTCAAAATGACAATGCGTCCTCTCATACCGCTTCAAGTATAAAAAATGGTTCAAAAGAAACGAAATAAATGTAATGAGATGGCCTGCACAATCTCCTGACCTTAACCCAATTGAGCATCTATGGGATCATATGAAATGAGAGCTAAAAATTCGACCACCATGTAAAGACAAAGATGAACTTTGGGAGAGAATTCAAGATATATGTAACAATATTTGAGCTATAGTATGTCTTAAACTTGTTAGGTCAAAGCCTAGAAGACTCGAACAGATCAGAAAAACCAAGGGCGGGCACACAATCTATTGATTTTTCATTTTTTAAAAAATTCTTCGAAACATTGAATCACCTACTTTCAACTTTGAGTAATCATGACTCTATCAATATTTAAAAGATATCTATAATATTTTTAATGTTATAGACAAAGGCTGTATCTATCTACCATATGAGTATTGGCATGCTCGAAGTCTTACTCATTCATGAATTACCATTTAAGTTCGAATTTCCCAAATACTGAATCACTTTTGACGGGCAGTGTACTATATAAAATAAAGTATAGTGGAAATCATAAGATTTAATTGTTATCTTCTTCAAAATATGATCTTAGGTGGGAACATATGTTATCAAACTCTTCATCACTTTTTCCAAACCTTTCCCTCCACATAAACTCCCATAAGTATTCTTCTAAGCTATCTCTTTCTATGCCTTTCATTTTATTTATCTTTTCTTTTTGTTTATTCCAGTATAGTTCCACATGTTGTGTGTGAACTCCTGACACTGGATCTACAAAATGGTATCTATGATTAACAAAGTCGAATCTATAACCCCTCTCCTGTATAGCTGGATATGCTTTCTAGCCATCAGCTATTATCTTTGTACCCGGTAGACAAATCCTTTCGATTATGGGTAAGAGATTATTAGATGATCTATCCGAAACACATTCCATATAATCCTTTGCAGTACTAGTACTCACATTTACATTCCCAAACACCCATTTTTCTTCCTGGGTTGCCCTCCCACGGTGGTACTTTGGCTTATGCGAGAAAAGAGATTCATCCACCTGGCAGATCATATCTTTGCCACCTAGTCATATGGGGTTATTGTTAAAGTACAATCTACATATATTTCTTATCTCTTTGTAGAATTTTATGACTGATGACTTAGACAAACCAGTCATTTCCACCACCTGTCTCTCAGTTGATCAACATCATAACATACACACTAACCTTCTCGGATCATACCTAAATCTTGATAAAAATGACCCGCTTCTTACAGACACAGTTGTACCATACCTTTCACATGCTCTATGGGTACATTTCCACCTAAACCCATCATTTATTCTCTGGCATCTTATCAAAAGCATGGCATTAGAACAATATGGACAGTTTTGTGTCCCTTTCAACAACCCCCTTTGTTGTAAAAATTCTAAAACGATTTCAATATCTCTATTCTCGTCTAAAAACTGCACTATAACCTCAAAAAAATACCCCATTTTCCTTAGAGTGATGAAGTTTTGAACACGTAAAATATCTACCCCTCACCCTGAACAGGTAAATTATTTACCCCTTGAGGGGTAGATATTTTACCTGACCCGAAAAATGTCCAAATTTACTTGCGCCACCCTGTAATTTTGTCAAACCATTTGCGCACACACCCCAGCCACCATAATAGAAAGTGAATTTTTTGGTCAAGGTGTTATTGGAACCTGGCTTTTTTCGCTTGTATAATATGGGTTATTCTTTTTGTTTAATTGGGTATAAAGTTGAATATGAGATTCATCAGTAAATAAAATATCAGCTAATTCTATTGCTCTTGGGCCTTTAGTTAAAAACCCTGCATTTTCAACAATTTGACCAAACTTAATTCTATCATCGGTATTTTTTGGCTTAAAAGGGGTTTATTTTGTCTTGAATAAACATATTTCCCCCAATCTGCCGATTTTCTATATCTTTGCACTGTTCTTCTACTTATAGTTTTGTTGAATTAATAGCCTAAACTAGAATTCAACTTGGCAGCGCATTTTCTATCAGAAACTCCATGTTTTTCTTTCATATTACGCTTTATAAATTTTTTAGTGTTTGCGCAAAGTTTTATATTCCACAAGACCCTTTTTTCCTTATCGTTTTGCCTTTTTTCTTCATATTGTAAAAAGTTTGTCGAGAGCATTTTTAGATGAGGTGATATTTCTGTAGGGAACATTTCAGCTTCTAATAAACATTTTATTCTTATATTATTTTGATATTCAATAGATATATTTTTATTTTCCATTTTGAAAAGTTAATTATTTTGAAAAAATAAAATTGGCTAAATAAATATATTTTTCATTACCACCCATTGCAAAAATTAGAGTGTCCAAATTTACTTGCGCCACCCTGTATACCTTAACAAAATAGGCGGGATAACCGATTATATAAACCCTTGTTAGTCTAAAAATAAATCTATTATGAAATAAGGCTAAAACAGACGAGACGAATCAAATTGCTTACCAAACAAAAGCGTAAAATTCTTATACAATTTCTCCAACTCCCTAATAATATCATCCAACAAGACAATGAATGCATAATAAAACACATGGGTATCATGATGAACATCCAGCAACAAGCGATTTTTCACCACATTCAATTCTCTCAATGCTTTAATCATATTCAATCTAGATTCGGATGCTGGTGGCATGTACGGTGGTAATGGTGCCTTTAACTCTAATGTGAATGCTAAGAAATAGAAATAAAGCATAATATTTCCTACCAAAGCAGGACGGAATTCTTTCAACGGATGAACATAATTTTCCTTAATTTCATTATGCCATTGATCTTTTGTTATGATTATTCGGATAGAAACAAATTTATCTAATATTATTTGACAAGAATCTAATATAGAGGAATAAATAGAACTTGGGAATGGTCCTTTTAATCGAGGTTCTGATTTAGCTAATGGTATTAATTCTTGTAATTTTACTAATCCAATTTGTAACTTCATCTCCGTTCTCATATATTCCTTGAATCTTTTCTTATAATCAGGGTCTTCATTCTGATCAATAAGAAGATTAGTAGACGCATCAACCATTGAAGGGTTAAACAGATCTGAAGTTTCAACGAACGTATTATCCGATGGAGTTTCGGATTCATTATAAAGCGAGACTAGTTTGTTATATTGTTCACTAGCCCTCAACAAAAAGATAGAAATCCCTTTTCTCAACTCAGAACGAGCCTCATAAGGCGAGATCCAAGTCGTAATGAAGACACCCAATGCTACACCCAAAGAAACCGATGCAGCTCTAGAAAAAGCAAAAAACCAAAGATGGTAAAAACATTTCTTATGGTAAGAGAACTTGGTCAATACGATCAAATTATAAGTAATCAAAGTGAATTGACCTATTCTAGGATGCTTACCATATAAATAATAATACAAGCACGGAATAGCAAACACAGAAGATACCAGAGTTAGTACTAATGCATTGGTAGGAAAGATACTATAAATGATATAACCGACAATAGCACCAAATACAGTACCGCCAGTTCTATAAACAGCTAACATATTAGAGGCACCTATTGTAGGATACATTACCATCATTAGGGATATTAACGTCCATGCTCCTTTCCACTCTTTAATTACTTGTTTATAATCATCCATAAAGGTCGGTATAGCCAAAATGATGACCGATATAGACGATTTGAGTGCGAATTTATAATCAAATCTATCAAATTTAGTGAATAGCTTCCATAATCCCAAACAAAATTTCCTATACATAGTGGTAGGTGTATAATTATTTTGGACCGATTCTTCTGCTGTTGGTTTCTCAAGTTCATTCTTCCGACTCAAATTGAATATATTATCTTTAATCAATTGATATGCTTCAGTAAATAAATCATTAGCCCAACAAAGCTTATCAACCTTGATATTGAAGAAATAATCAGATGAATGAAGTAATTCAAAAGAATTCACAAGTAAGGATAATTCGGTTGTAAACTCTTGTAATGAAAACACAAAGAAATAAACCAAAAAGATTTCTTCATTAGGCTTACCATCATATTTTGTCTTTATATAAAGCTTATTAAATGCACTAGTTTGTTCAAATTTAAATCGCTTATAAGATTGATTAAGTCCATTTCTCATTTTATCAAAATCGAGTGTATTTTTGCTTGCAAATCCGTGATCTAATTCCTTCAATACATTTATGCAACTATTGGATAGTGTTCTTAGAGAAGGTGAAATGACCTTAACAAAATCAATCAAGACCTGAACATCATAATTTTCTCTATTATTCAAGTTGATGTTTGGCTTTTTATTCTGATCTGAAAACAAAACATTTCTATGGTTATGTTTAACATACTTGTTATCGGTTGTAAAGTTCGATAGAGTTTGAGTGACATTGAAATCCAATTCATTTAAGATTTCTAATTGAGTATCTACGCTATTGGATAAACTACTTAATTTCTGACTCAATCTATTAATACGATCAACCACCTTACCAATCAAATTCCAAGTGGAAATTCTACCTAAGAATTCCAACTTTGCTAGTCGATGTCGCTTTTCTAAAGTTAAAAACAGCTTTCGATGTTCATTCATGAGATTTTTGATCCTAGTCTTATTAGCTTCCCTATTCAAAGATTTCGATTCTAATAAGAAAGTCTTGGTTAACATCTCTAATACCTTACTAAATGATTTCAAACTACCTTCAATATCCGCCTTCAAACTTTGTGCTTCTTTACGTGGATAAACAGTCAGGCAAACGATTAAATTAATAACCATACCTAACCCGAGAGCTTTACCCAAATCCAGCACTTTCTGAATGGAGAACGAGGTATCCACGAACGGGACATAATTAATCAACACCAAGAACTTTACAATAAAAGCCTGTGGGATACATTTATTGATAGCCGGTTTCGATGATTTCGCTTTCACCAAAGACAAAAAGAATGTACTACCACCTACGAACACACCTAAAATAATAACTTTACCAAAGAAGAACAAACCTATCAAATGGAACCATTTAATACTTAATAAGGCTAATAAGCCTATAATTAGTCCATAAAATGTAAAGAATATCCCAAATATTAGACATTGTAAAAAAGTTCCCTTGCTTTGAGATGGCGACATAAATAAAACGGATATTGCCGTCATATGACTAGCCGTACCCATTATTGATCTCATTCCTGGTAAGAAGGTGAATAAAGAGCCAATGAAATAACCAATAGCACTCTTAACGACTTCTCTAAACCTCAAATTCTGGTACCAATCCTTCTTCTTCCCAATAGTCGAGGTGATAGGTTCAATAAGAGCTGTGCTGGTCTTCTTATTATCTTCATAATAATTGTAAGTGTATATTCTATCTTGATAATCAGCGAATAAAGGAGAATTTTCTTCTACTCCTAACAATGTGTTTCGTCTATTATGAAATAATCTCTCTAATTGAACGATATTATCAAAATACCTTATCTCTGGCGTTTTATTATTCGTGTTAGGTGTCTTTATTATTAGTTCTTCATTGGTTTTATGTAATTCATCTTGTGGCATTTTACTCCTAAATTTTCGATTTGGAGAAATGCAGAGCATGCAAATTAGTTGATTCTGCAGAATGACATCATTTCATAGGTTTGGCATTCATACGATCATTAAATAATAGATCACGAGTATTTTTCTATATGTTCTTTTATCAAATAATCTTGACCACAAAATTTAAAATTTGGAAGAAAACTTTTGAAGAAAACATAGATTTTTGGTTGAAATAGTTGTAAATATAGGCCATACATGAAAATTTCGCAATTTATAGTTTTTAGAATCAAATTTAATAATAATCACCGTTTTTAGATAAAACAACTTGACATCTTTTAATCCATTCTAAAAAGCACTTCTTAAAGTCTTTCATATCCAATAAATCAACGTTTTTCTGAATTCATCCAAAAGCTCAGAGTCAGATGAATAAACATTGCCTTTCATTCTATTTATAATAGTTGGAAATAGCCAAAAATTGCACGGTGACAAGTCTGGTGAGTATGGAGGATGATTCAGTCTACTGACCTTTTCTTTTTCATTTATATAAGAAGATCCAAGTCTGATGTATGTGGCCTAGCATTGTCGAAATGTATTACTAACTTTTAAACATGGTATTTCACATCTGATTCCCTCCATATTTCAATTAAAGGAGCAATACATGATCCTTTAAACCATTTTGCATCAGCTTTTTCTTTCCTTTCAAGTTTGGTAACAAGCTCCACGCCTTTTCTAGAAAAAAATAAACAGATCATGAGTTTTTTGTCAGCCATAGATTTTTTAGTAATTTGCTGTAGATCTATATTCTTTCCAGCCCAAAACTTTGATTGCGGTCCAATACGGGGGTCATAGTATCTTAGCCACGTCTCATCACCAGTAACGAGCTCATAAGTCAACTTTCTGTCTATGTTTCCATACCTCTCTAAGAACTTATTGCAGAAGTCAATCCCATCCTGTTTTGTTGTGAGTTAAGAGAGAATGGTACCCACTTAAAATATAGCTTTTAAGCCCCATTTTAGTATTCATATGAACTCTAGCTTTAGTCTTTGAAGACTTCATAGTCTTTTCTATTGTTCTATATGATACACTAGGATCTTTATCAATTAGATCTAGTATTTTTTCGTCATATTTTCCTTCTTCTGTATTCTGAGGCCTCCCAGAACGTGGCTCATCTTTAAATGAATTATATCCAAGCCTAAACCTCCTGAGCCAATATATAATAAATGATAAGCCAGGGTGTTCATTGTTATATAACCTTGAGAATTCTTCGTTTATTTATTTAGCTGTTTTGTTGTTCTTAAAGTGATTGTAAACTAGGGTTCTAAAAAATCATTTATTTTCTTTTTTCATAACTGAAATTTTTTAAAATGTTAAAAATACTCCACATTTTTATAGAATAATGACGGTGTGGATCATCCAAACATATATAAGATAAATAAACAAACAAATATAATTACTATGTTTATATAAATAAAAATAAACAAATAAAATATAATAACTATGTTTGATTTCGAAAACTTTATACACAGCCTATAAAATATTTAAATATCATTTGGTTGAAATATACAGTGTCTCACAAAAAAATGGGACAACTATATTTTTCTGTACTATTGAGTTAAATTAGCTTTTAATAAAAAACTAGTATACTAAATAAACGTGTTTTTTAGATCTTTATTTTGTTATATAATTTTATTCTTCTATAAAAGATAAAATATTAAGTAATTGATAGGTGAATTTTTTCGGTGTTACGCAAAAAATGGGATAAAATAATCGCAATACAATAATTTTTTAATAAATAAAACAAAATTCTAAAAAATAATTTAAAATGGTACAAGTGAACGAATTCGAATTTGGAAAAATAGTGTCTTTGCGGGAACAAGGATTTACAATTAAAAGAATAGAGCAAATGACATCAATACCACGTTCTACAGTAAATCGATCTTTAATAAAATATAATCAAAAAGGTACAATTGAATATAAAAGAGGCCCTTGTAGACCTTATACACTCAATGATGAGCATATTAATACAGTCCTCGAAATTCATAAAGAAAATCCGACTATCAGTGCTCCAAAGTTGAACATTTTATTTGAAGAGAAAAAAATCAAAAAGGTTTCGGGTCAAACTATTAGAAGGTGTTTAAATAGTCAAAATTTATATGCGTATTGTCCAATAAGAAAGTCTCTAATGTCATTGAAAAATATAGCAAAAAGAAAAGAATTGTATGATAAGTGGATATTTATGCCGGATTCATATTGGGAAAACATTATTTTTTTTTGGCGAATGCAAGTTTGATTTTTATAGTTCAGATGTGAGAATATACGTTTGGCATGAACCAAAATACGGGCTTATTCCTAGGTATGTAGAAACAACTGTCAGTTTGGCAGAGGTGGGTTGAATGTTTGGGGATGTTTCTCTGCTTGTGGTGTAGGAACTCTGGTATTTATTCAAGGAAATATGTGTATATATCAATATTTACGCATATTAGTTAATAATTTAAAAGAATCTGCTGCTAAAATGAGCCTTATTGACTACGTGTTTCAGCATGAAAATGACCCCAAACATACATTGAAGGTAGTAAGAGACTATTTAGGCGAGAAATCAATCGAGACTCTGGTTTAGCCTAGCCAGAGTCCCAATTTGAACCCCATCGAACATATTTGGTCTTTCATGAAAAAGAAACTCAATGGAACAAATTTTACCAACATAAAGGAGCTAGAAATAGAATTACAATTGATTTGGAACAATTTGTCAGCCAATTTTATAAATAAGTTGATAAAATCGATGTCTAAACGTGTTGTTGAAGTTGTGAAAGTAAATAGATGATATTCAAAGTATTAGGGATATTTTGTCCCATTTTTTGTGTAACACCCAATAAATTATTTTGTTGATCATTCTATTATAATTGATAATTTTTGAAAAAAAATCGTATAATATAATTAAGATATTTTATATAAATATAATATTTTTTCTTTTATTTGTATAAAAGATAATATGGCTTCACAATCATATAAAATATGATTGTCACATTTTTTTGTGAGATACTGTATGTAGAATATTTTTATTTTTATCAACCAAAATAGCTTTTTGCATAATTATTAAAACTTTTCGACCATATTAATACATTTTCTTCAAGAATTTCCTCATTTTATCAACCAAAATATTCTGTTTTCTTCAAAAATTTCCTTCCATTTAGCCTTGTCAAAACAAAAATGAGAATCAGATATTGGTTTTCGAATACTTGTAAAAGGAATAAGCTAAATCTTAACAATAAAAAATTATCTAACCAAATAATTCATTTTGCTACAAGGTAAAAATACGATCTTTTTCGATGCAATAGGATGGTAAAATTCCTCAAAAGCATTTTTGGCTAACTGACCCCATTTTTGGCCGCATTCAAACTCCTATAAAAAGGTCTAACTAATCCCTTGGACCTTGCAAAGTGATGAAGGAAATAACTTCAGTGTAAATAGCTTCATAGTCGCTTTTACGTCCATATTTTGCCATCTAAGTCTGATTTCAAAATACTTTATTCAGATATTTTATAAATACGGTTCATTTGAAGCAATGTTTAATAGAAAGAGTTCATATTCACCAAAAATGACTACTTTACATAATTAAATTAAATAATACTCTTTTGGAATCTATTCAACTATTTGAATTCTTCGGCCATAATTCGTCAAAATTCTCGTCGTTTCTGCAGGAACCCCCCCCCCCATTTAAATATCAAATTGATACAATGCACTTTTTAGACAAAATTTCGTACTCTTAAATCATAAAATTGTGAAACTTTGGTTCAATGGGATCTAAATAATCAAATATTCCGATTATATATAACCAGGAGCATCCAACCAAACCTTTTAATAAACATTGGTTAGTACATCCACTTTATTTCCGTGATTCTTCTCCATATATACATATAAGAATTTCTTTTACATATACGTATCAATAGATTGATGGGAAATTTGCTTGTCATAAGCCTCCATATATGGATTAAATACTTTGGAGTAGTGATGGGGCATGAAATTTCATCAAAAACTTAACCTGTTAATAACTTTTTAAAACGACATTATATCGATTTTAATCTTTATTTATGATACAAACACACCATCTAAACCTATTTTTGTAAAAAATCTTAATTATTTTTTCATACTTTGATGATTTGTAATTTACTGCAAAAATTGGTTGAGTTTAAAATGAGTTTAATTTCAACTCATTGACTAGAAAATTTTCCAAATCAATGGCAGGAGGAAAAATGCCAATAAGCGTTGAATGGAATCATTTTAATAAAGTCATAGATAATGGTGAGGTAAGAACCAAATGTATCCACTGTAGCCACTTAAGAGCACCTTTGATTACAAGATTGAAAAAGCACATTTCAACTTTTGAAGGTTTGGCTGATAAAAGTAATTAAATAATTTAACAATTTGGGAACAAGAAAAACAATAATAGATTGAATATGACTGATTCAACAAATTCTACTGTAGATCTAACTTCAAATGCTGATTCAATCAAAGAATTTAATGATCAAGATTTAGAATCAATCTCTGAATTACAGTCTTTCTACTTCAATCAATAATGAACAAAGTTTGATAACCAAATATTTATGTTTTAACAATGAAAGAAACTAAGCTCATCTTGAGCACCTTCAATGTAATTGGATGTTCAATTCTGGTATAGCGCTTTCAACCACAGAAGATCGATATTTTATAGAGTTTGTTAAAGCTTTAAAGCCAACTTATAAACCTCCTTATAGAAAAAAGCTATCAAATAGTTTATTAAACACTTATTATAGCGATTCCTATAAAACTGTATTGGAAAAAATAAAAGACGCTGATACAGTAGGAAGTTTAATGGACAGTTGGTCAAATGAGGGTATAATTAACGTCATCATTACAACACCATTGCCACTTTTGTATAAAAGCGTTTTAGTAGGTGGTAATAGACAAATTACTGAATATGGCATTTTATTTTCGTTCAGAGTAGTCCCTTTTTGATTCTCTTCTTAACTCAACCAAATTTTTAATGAATTTAGATTATTCTCACTCTTAATCAACCAATTATTTAATAAGTAAAATGGGGATTACTCTGAAGGAAAATGAAGAGCCATATGGGACAAAATTTTTGAAGCCTCGGTTATAATTCTAATAGGATTTTAATAAAAAAATAAAATTCAATAATAAATATTGTCGTTTTACGACAAAATATAAAGAGTAAAAATATATATGGCCATTTTGTCGTAAAAAGACCGTTATTTTATTATTTAAAAATAAAAAAATATTGGACAAGTTGTGATAAAGATTAAAGACTACTGTATTAGGCCACCGAATTATCGGATCCGTCAACCTGAATGTATATGCAGTCGGTAGGGTGCCACTATGCTCAAACGAGACTCTTAGTAGTATAGGTTCCTACTCATTCGCTACAAACAGATGAACTTCCTAATGACAGAAAACTCGAAGTTTTTTTACATCGAATCCATCACAGTACTTGTAATTTTACTTGGATTCGACTTCTATTTATACTTTTCGCACATAAAGAGTAGATAATTGGTTTGAAACCAATTATTGGTGCATTGATGATTCTGAAACAACTTAATAAGGATGCATAAAAGTACGGAGCATGATGAATTAAGATGCATAAAATTGCGGATACAACTTATAAGCATGCATAAAGAGGCGATATTAATTAATAAGCATACATAGACGGTCTTAGGCAAACTAATAACAATGCATGAATATGCATAACTAATTATATTTAACTGAAACAAAAATTCATGCAAACAAATATTGACTTGAAACATGATGAATTGATGATTTTGAACAGAAACAAAGTAATGCACCACTGTGCAAATGAAGAACCAACAAATAATTAAATGAAATTTATTAAGGCCCAGCAAATAATGAATGGGGACGGAAACTGAAGAGAATAAAGAGGACCCAGACAAGATAACAGTCTTTTTTCCTATAAATAGGTTTTTGTTTGCAATAAACATCATCTTCTACTAAACTAAAGTAAAATGAAAGCACAATCAACCGAAATAAATGATGCAAAAATTCCTGGTATGAAATTCTTTACAAAAAGATTCAAAATAATAGAAAACATCAGGAAGCTGCATTCAAATGCCAAAATAAACCAAAAAAGTAATGTATTATCTGTTCTGGCATATAAAAGCTTAAAAGGGCTTTTAAGAAAAATGAAATTCAATTTTTCTGATTCACAGTTTACAATTGCAAGAAATAAAAGAAAAGAAGGTAGAATATCTTTAGATAATTATCAGCGCTATGTTCCTTATAGTAAAAGAAAATTAGATCAAGGTGTAGTGGGTAAAATAATTGAATATCTAAATAAGTATTCTAGGAATCCCCGCATGAGAAGGGTGTAAAATATTTGGAAAAATCAAAAAAAGAGATCTATAGATCATATATAAATGATGGTAATTTTAATATTACATATGGGACATTTATAAAATATTGTCCTAAAAGCTATAAAAAAGGTGAAAAGTGGACTGATGTTTGTGGAATTTGTGAGCTTAGTAAAAACATATTAAAAAGAAATTACTCATCATTAAGTGTTGAAGAAAAAGAGGAATTTATTAAAACCAAAGAAATATATCAAATGCATCGTCAGGTGGTAGAAAATCAAAAAGAACAATTTAATCTTCTAAAAGATAATTTAAGTGACAAGTCCTGTATCCTTATACTTGACTATAAGGAAAATTTCAAGTTATCTTATGGTGGTCATGAAGTTGGCCAGGACTTTTACGAAAAGAAACGGATTTCATGTTTAGGTGTATATTTAATCTTTAAAAATAATGGATCAGTGTTGAGACATTATATGAATCTATTATCGGAGATATTATCGCATGATTCACTATTTTCTTCTGAGGCTTTGGATCGTATAGTTGGCCATTTAAAGAGTTTAGGATACGACTTTGTCAATGTATTCACAGATTGTGGTCTTCATTTTAGGTCTAAAGAGTTCCTTTATAATGCGAAGAATTTATCTGATAAGTACAGTCTCAATATCTCCGTTAACTTTTTTTGTGAGCATCATGGTAAGAGTGACGTAGATAGAATGTTTGGTAAACTTAGCATGGTTTTTAAAATAATTGATTACAAATATGAAATCAATAATGTTTATGAGCTAAAAGAAGCATTTGAGAATGACTTTAAATTTAGGCACTGGAATAATGTATTCTTTGAGGTTTATCAAAGAAAATCTAGACCAAAGTTTATCAAAAAAATGTAATGTAATGGACTTAAAAAGATTATGTCATTCTTACTTATAAAAGTTTCTTGTTTATTTTCTTATTTGACAAGAATTAATGAGGATTACAAGGAATTTGAACCAAAAGATGAATCAAAAAAAGACACTAGAGAAACATTGTATACACCTAAAAGATGCTTTGCCTCAAGAATTAAGAGGTTTTTTAATAATATACATAAAATATTGAAGGCACGAGTCGGATAGTTGTAAAAGTGTGAATTATTTAGGGGTACTTATTTATAGCTTAGGGACCGAGTACACCCTCCTCTTGATATTTAATCCTGCATATTACACTATCTTTAAATTATCTTTCATTTTAAAATGTATATTTATTATTTTTTAAATAAATTTATAAATTATTATCTTTTAAGTATTTATTAGCCTTTCTGTCTTCTCGAAAAGAATAGAACTATCTTTCGAAATTTTTGTCCCATATGGAAGAAAGGTTTTGAAGGAATTGTAATGTATTTGGTTGATAAAATGAGTAAATTCTTGAAGAAAATGTATCATTATGGTTGAAAAATAAATATAAATTATACTTATTTATCAACAAAATAATACATGTATTTTTTATTTCAACTAAAATATTAAGTTTTCAAAAAATTTCTTCCATATGGCACTTTATTTTCGTTCAGAGTAGTCTCTTTTTGATTCTCTTCTTAATTCAACCAAAGTTTTAATGAATCAAGATTATTCTCACTCTTGTTCGAAAAATTATTTAATAAGTAAAATGGGGACTACTTTGAACGATAATAAAGTGCCATATAAAGAAAACGAGCTTCCTTTTTAATAAAAGTATTTATCCCAAAATTTTATGCATGATTAGAGCTTTTTATATGCCAACTTTTATGTCTTTATCTCTCGAAAAGTTTCAACTCGGTCCACTTGAATTTTGATCGATATTTTTGACTTTCTAACGCAAACTGAAGGATAAATGCAGTGACAAGCAAAATTGACAAAAAATTTGAAATATTGAATCAAAGTTGATCTTGTGCTCAAACTATGAAAGATAAATAATATAGAGTTTATATATAAATTATTTACAATTAAAAATAATAATATGTAAATTAAAAATTTCAAAAAATAATTATATATTTAAATAAATAATTAAATTAATCTGAAACATTTTTTGTCAATTTCGCCACCTATAACCATATTTATTTTAAAACCTAGTTCATTTTCCTCTAGCAGCTATAACAGCTTGAATCCGAGTTGGCATTTCATAAATAAGTTTGTTAATGCTATTTATGTCGATTTCGCTCCAAAATTTTTCTACTCTTTCCCAAAGTTCTAACATTCCAGATGGGGGAGTTTCATATTCATTAAGTTTTCTCTTAACAATAGCCCAAGATGTTTCAATAGGATTCAAGTCAGAAGAACGAGGAGGAAAGCTCATTCTTTGAAATTCTTGCTTTTTCAACCAAAATTTTACAGAATTTGAAGTATGTACAGGAGAATTTTAATGCAGAAACAATACTTTTCTTGGACTTAATTCCATTATCTTGCTGAATTTAAAAGATTGTTTTCTAAGATTTTAATATATTTTTCTTTGTTTAAAGTCTCTATAATTTGGCTTAATTCACCTAAATTATTGAAGCTTATATACCACCAAACGTTAATAGATCCTCCTTGTCCTTGTGTGGCTTGAGATATTTGATGCTCTTGTAGTTCGTTTACATGACCTTTCCAACAGCAAGAATAACCATCTGATTGAAAGCGATTAATCTTGGTTTTATCGGACCATAATACTCGTTTCCAATCTTCTATTGTCTAATTTTCATGTTCTTTTGCAAAATTATATCGTTGACTTATATTTTGTTTCGATAACTTTTGCTTTTTAACTTTTTTACAGGAGTATAGACCACCTTCATTTAGTGCCATTATAATAGTTCTTATAATTACAAAGATGTTTATATTTATTTCTAAATCTTTTTCAAGTTCTTTCGCCGTTTTAATATTTCCAGAACTAATTGCACGAATACAATAACTGTTATTTCTTGCTGCTAAAGCTCTATTTCTACCAGCTGGTTTTATAGGAATATATGGTGCATGCTGGGCTCTTATTTTATTTACTGATTGTCTTGAAATACCTATATTTTTTGCTATTTCTCTGCCTGTTTCACATCTAGTTAGTGCTATTATTGTATCTTTGATAATTTGCTCTGTTATTTTTGCCATTTTATTTTTTATGTATATATTTCTTAAAATGTTATATATTTTTATTATTTTCACAGCCATTTTAATTTTATTAATCTTTCTGTTGACATTTATTTGTAATTTTTAAAACAGTGGCAAATTTGAAAAATAAAATGGAGCCATTAAAAAGCCACATAAATTACTATTAGAACAAAGAATTTATAAAAGTATTAAATTATTGTATTTTTAAAACCTTAATAAATGTATATTTAATATATATTATTGATAAAGTTATTTTATTAATTCACCATATTTATTATTATGAAACTTACATTAATTTTTTGTCAATTTTGCTTGTCACTATATTTATTTTTATGAATCGACAAATATTTCAAAAGATGCAATCGATCTGAATACACCCGATTATATTAAATTTCACTAGCATTCACCCTATATTTACTGAGCAATCGCTTAAGTTACACAAAATTCAATGAAATTTCATTGAATAAAAAAACATTGATTTTCCACATCTCTACTTTAGAGCCCCCTAAGATAGATTTTAAATTAAACAAAAAAGTGAAACTCTTTTCTAAAAATATAAAATAAAAATGTAGCATAGGCAATACTCTGATATACATCATATGGATGAAATTTTTTCAAATCTACTGTCTTACCTCAAAAATAAGACGCACCATTTTTTACAAAATATTATGCCGTTTACGCAAAAAGGTAAGCGAATTTCAATTAATAATAAATATGCAAATTAATGTCTAGTGCCAAGATTTATATATAATATTTTCTATAAATTAAGCTTTATTTTTAAAGCATATTTGTTTAAATTACTATAATGGATAACTTACAAAAATTAAAATAAAGAACAACGTGTATTTATCAAATTTGGAGTAATTCTAGGCCACAGTTCGGGAATAATACACAAAGAATTAGTTAAAACGATAGGAGAAAAGGCCTATAAATATAATACAGTGAAAAATATGGTTTCTAAGTTTAATAAGGTCCAACATTGCGTTGAAGACACTAGAGGAGGCGATACAAGTAATCATTTAATAAAAGAAAATACAATTGAGAAAGTTAAAGAATATCTTGCTCAAAGTAGAGCCTGGTCGTGCCTCGAACTTTCCATGTTAGTAAATTGTAGCAAAGCTACTGTTTATCGGTATTTAACAGAAGATTTACAAATGAAGAAATTATTGAGCAAATGGGTTCCTCATTTTCTCACACAGGAACAAAGAGAACATAGAGTATTAGCATGTAGATATAATTTGGAGCAGTTATCAAAACAAAAAACCCTAATAAACAGAACATTGGCTATAGATGAAACTTGGCTTACTTTATATATGCAACCTCAGCGTGACTAGTCTCGATTTTGGAGAACTAAGGACGAAAGCCCACCACAAATTGTAGTACAATCAAACTATCAGAGAAAAATAATGCTTATACTAGCAATGTATTATAATGGTGTTGCATATTGGAAGCTTTGTGCACCTAAAGAGATGGTAACTTCAGAAGTCTATATAGACTTTATTAATGAAGTTTTACTAAAATGGCTACCTGATAAGAAATTCAAGTATCCTATGGTTTTACAGGATAATGCAAGACCTCATAAATCAAAGCTTGTAATGGATTTTTTTGATGATAACAAAATCGCACTTGGTATCATCCTCCATATAGTCCAGATATAAGTCCACCTGATTTTAATTGTTTTTGTAAATTAAAGAGGAAGTTAAGAGAAAATGTTTATGACAATTGGGAAGAGTTGGAATTACAATTAGAGAGTATTATCCAGGAACTTAATATAAAGGGTCATATGAATGGTATTCATCAGCTAGCTGAAAAATGGAGCGATGGAATAAAAGTAGAAGGTTCATATATAAAAACTACAAAGTTTCATCTTTTTATATCTCATAATAAATTTTTTATTTGGATTTTTTCCTTTACCTTTTTGTGTGAAACGGCGTAATAAATTTTTAATGAAACTTTTGTTTTGAAATAAGACACACCCCCTTATCTCGAATATAAGACGCATTAAAAATATAAAATTATTATATAAATAATAAAATTAGATAATGAAATCTCTATATGGGACAAAATTTTTGAAGCCTCGGTTATAATTCTAGAATATTAGTGCATCATAGTGAAAATACGTTGAGGAAGCAACTAAAATGGCAAGGAATATAGCTAAGAGATATTTTATGGATAGTAAAGTTGATAAATACATAAATTTATTTTTACTCTTACTATTTTATGCATTCAAGAAACTAAAATTTCTCGACCAATTAGAATAGAATTATGTTTCGAAAATTTTGTCCCATATTGATTTTTATTCAACTAATGGTAGAAAATTATATCCATTATATCCTATAATGAGCCTTATATTAGATTCAACTCCATAATTTATAATTTCGCCATTAATCAAATAAACTTGAATATAGAGCTTGTAGATATTTGCTGCTACAAAAACTTCATTTAAGCATTCGGGGTAGATGCTAGATTCTATTCTATTCTTTTCACTTTCATTATAAAGTCCCAATTCCTCTAAAAAAAATTCTCATTTAAAATCTCATCTTTATAATAAGCAACCAAAAGTTTACCTTGACAAAAATAATCAGTTATTAGCTTAAAAAATGAGAATTTTTTATCAAAATTATAGTCCCAATTCTTTTGATAATTATTATTATCAGAATATTTTCTAAATAGCCGGAGGGATTATTTTCATTAAGTTCTCTCAAAGTAATATGAAAATTTTGAATATTAAAATTTCCAAATGTTATTCCGCAAGAAAGAAAGTATTTTTAACCATACCAGAATCTATAGAATGTTTAAAATCGTTACACCAATTTGTAACATTAGCGTAAGATGGCTTTTTTATGTTACCGCCTTTTGTCTTTACTTTATCAGAAAATTGAATGGATTCTAACCAACTATTATACCTATCTTTATAATAATGCTGGAATGAACGGTTAAATCCAACATCTAAAGGTTGAAGTATCCCAGTCATTGATAGAGGTACATATATTATAGTAAGTTTATAATCTTTAAATAAATCCGATTTGTTTAGATAGGACTTATAAGAATCAACTATTAATAGAGTTTCTTTATTTTTAAACCTTATGTTGTTCCTGGTTAACACAACTTCTTTGATATATTCTATAAAAGTCGACTCTGACCACATTACAGTCTTATTTACAGATATATTTACATTCTTATTGCAATTCTTAGGAACTTTGATTAATTTAGAAAATAAGCAATGTATCTTTTCAATATCACCATTGGCGTTTATCAAAGGAGTAAAGGTAAATCTGTTATGATTATTGGAAGCCTTTTTTACACAGAGTTTTTTTCGAATTTTGTTTAAAGTATCTTGGAACTTGATCCATGTTTAAAACGTTTTCCGGCTTTATCTTCTTTTCTCTTATCAATTTGTTAATACTATTTATATATTCTCTAGCAACTTTATCCCCATTTATAGTTAATGAATTATTCGTGGTTTTTGCTCGATAAACCAGATTATATCGTTTTTTGAAGTTGAATATGTAACCATTAGAGCGCTTGAAACTTGTAAATCCCAAATTTCTTGCCAAACTTAGAGCTTTTTGCTTTGATTATTAGACCTTGTTTATTCTTTTCTAAAACTCATTTGTACAATTCTTTGTCTATTTGACTAAATTTGCTTGTTCTTTTATTTTTTTGTCTGTCTCTTCTTGATTCTGGTTTTTTGTAAGGGGAGGATTCAGCTTTTAATTTCCATTTTTGCAGCATTCTCCTTGTTATTGAATGCCTCTGGGCCACCTTAGTTAAGTTTAATGAATTTCCAGTTTCATCGGTTCTTCCTATTTCTTGAATTATTTGCCTCTTCTCTTTTGCTGTATAAGATTTTCTTTTCATTTGATATTTATTATTGTTATAATTACGATATATATACTTTTAAATATTAAGGATGATCCAATTAATAATAAACCTGGCCAATTAATATTCACATAGAAACGAACTAATAAACTGGGTACAATAAAAAAATCAATTGGTATTATTAAAAATAATAAAATACCAAATTATAAGCTTTAATATTAATTATAATTGTTCAAAATAATAATGAATCACTTTTTCATAAAATAAATTTGTTCTTTAGATATAAAGCTTGCATCTCTATTTTATAATTGGTAAATCCGCAAAATAAAAAATTGTTTTAATAATTTAAAGATATATAATATGTTTAAAATTATAAATAATGAAAAAAATTACTATTTTTTATTCTTGTCGCTTGAATAGAAACGATTAATTTATCTCATCAAATTCCAACTTTACAGCCACAGTGAACAAATTATTGGAATTGAAATCATTAATACTTTTAAATTCATTTTTTAGAACTAAAAGTTTAACAATTTAATTTTGCGTTTATCAAACTCACTTCATTGCTTTGACTCATATATTATATCGATGATTGTTACTTTAATATTGATTGTTCATCTCTTGGCCATAAAAAGTATATAATGTTACATATATTTAAACAAATAAATGTATATTTAAATTTGTTAAAGATAGCCAATATATACTTTAACAAACAGAATCCAGTTTTAGGTTGAGCTCAGTGAAGTCTTATATATGCCATTAGAAAAAAGATAATTTTTGTAAATTTGTCGCCTATATAAGACGCGGGCCTTTACCTCAAAAATAAGACGCTGGTGCGTCTTATTTTTGAGGTAAGACAGTAGCTTCAATTTCATTAACAGATTATTAGGATCTATGAACTTGATATTACCCAAAAAAGTTCAATAATCAATAACAGCCGAAAAATGACTTATGGATTCGTCATAACTTCCTCTCTACAATTATAGTTCACCCTTCATTCAACCAAAAATGTTCCCAATTCAAAGCGGTGACCAAACTACCAGACAAACTATGCGATATTTTATGTTCTACATTAATTACATATTTATCACCTGATATCAAGTTGGCGTAACCAAAGTGATACAGTGATTTTCCTAAGTCTGAAAATGGAAATGATGGTGGTACAATCAATAAACTATATCGTCTTCGTTAGTATTTCGTTTAAAAAAGGGCTCGCTACTTATATAAATCTGTCCGTGTCTTCAAATTCTTAAGCTACTACATCTAAGGGGTATTCAAAAAAATGTCAACAAATCAATGCATGATAATTTAAGTGAAAATAACTAAAAAATTTAATAATAAAAAGTATCAAAAATATTAATTTATAATAAAGTAAAGTTGTAAATTTCCACCATCAGATTCAATCAAATTTTCTACTCTTCATTTAAATGATTCTGTCAATTTTTCTAAATTTTCTATTGGATATGAATCCCAAGCATCTTTAAAAGGGGCTTTTATTTCTTCGACTGTTTCGGGTAGAGGTTCATAATAGATTAAATTTTCAAGTATTCCCCATAAATTTTCTATTGGATTTAAATGCGGAGAATTCCAGGCCGTTTTTGATTTCCAAGTATATCTATATCATTACTCTTACTTTCTTCCAATGTTTTTACTTGTGTGTTGGGTGTAACTGAATTCTAGACAATATTACGCAAATATTTCTTCGGAAAATAGAGGTTTTGTTGAATAAATCCATAGAACCTTTTAATAGTTTTCTCTGTAATATTCACCATCTACTTTTATGTCATTAGGTATGAAGACTAATTCTGATTTTCCTTTTGCAGAAATTCCACCAGCTACCATAACTTTAAGATTATATTTAGGAACCATAGTAGGCGGAATATTTTCAATATTTTCCGTACGGAATCTTTTTTCTTCCTTTGGCTTTCTGTATCTAATTCAATAAATGTTTCATCAGTAAATAGAATATGATCTCTTTTTTGTTTTCATCTCCATTTGTTACTTAAATATCCTGTTTTTTTAAATTTTTCGAAATTTAGGCGATCTTCTATGTTTTTTTGGTGATTTATATGCTTTTTTACCCCATTCTATTGTTTTTAAGAAATTGTGTATAGTAGTATGTGTGATTGTTTTACCTTTTATTTTGTTTCTATTTTGTGTGTTTATAAGGTGAGCAGTTTTTCTTAGTAAACCATTATAATTTTCATAGAGATGTTTCTTAATTTGCTTTTTATCATAACTACTAAGCTTTGTTTTTCTTCCTGAACCCTTTTTATTCTCAACAAATGATCTATTTTTCATAAATAAATCATGTTTCTACTCACTCCTAGTTTCTCTGAAATTTGTGTTACAGTCCATTCTTCATCACACAAAGTTTGAATTCGGTATATTTTTGCCATATAGCTCATAGGTCTTTTGATCTTCATCTTTATACAAAATTTTTTATAATTAATTATTTATTATTCCAATAAAAATATATAATATTTCGGAAAATTTTTAATTTTGTGTTAGCAATTATTTTGAACACCCTTTACTAGTTTTGGTTCGCTCCATTACTATATCTACCACTTATTTTACGTTCCTTTAGAATCGTGATTTTGAAAAATTTTCGAATATTTAAATAAATTAGTTGACCACTTTTTACGTTATTCGAGATTACCAATAACCAAGACTATGATATGAAATCTTGATTTTAAACAAAAAAATCATAGGATTTGAGATCGCCTTTCTGTCCTTATTTTGAATTGAGTGTGTTCATTAAAAGCGTTAACTTAATCTCCCGATTAAGTTTGCACTCTAGTTCGAACTTTCTCCTTATTAAGTTCGCACAAAATTCACGAAAAGCAGGGTTCAACATTTTTTTCAAAAAACGTAAATTTTAATCAATAATATTATTTTTTGAGCATATCAAATAAGGTCATCTGGCGCAAAGGCGTCTGCTTCTTTCTTTTTTCGTTCAACGAAAGATCTCTCATCTTCTTTGAATATGCTTAAAGATAGCACATGATATCATCGTAAGTGTCTCCAGTTTTTTCCTGAAAGTCTGCAGAATTCAATTTATTCTCTATTTTATCAATTTGATCGTAAAGTTCATAAAAATTGAAGGAAATTTGAGGTTGAATTGGTTCATCAACATCCATTATATCCTTTTCTTTTTGCAAACTATTAGATGTAGAGTTAATAACTTCGTTGACATTTTTCCAATAAAGCTCTAGCTTATTCTTCATTATCTTCATCATCAATATGAATGCAATTGTCCAAATTTTGATCGTTGATTTTATCTGACATTGCTTCAATACGCTTAACTAATTCAGATATATCAAAAATAGTACCATCTTGATTATCTATTATTTCATGATTATTCACTATTTCACAATCAAATTCAATAATACCCACTTTCTCAAATGAATTTTTAATAGTAGTTTGAGTTATAGAATCCCAAGCCTCTTTCACACACTTTGATGTATCCATTAAATGAGCTGAATTTTCGTAACTTACTCCAGCAGTACCCCTGCGCATTAGCTTTGCCATATCTCTTGCGGGCTTTAGAATTTTCATTAAGACTATAAAAAGAAAGAACATCCTTTAAATACAGATGTTTGTACCTTTTCTTTAGTGCAGCTATTATTCCCATATCGCAAGGTTGCTTCCAACTTGTGCAATTAGCTAGTAAAAATACCACTTTAATGCGGTCTCTCTCGAATGCATCAAAGTGATCTGGAGTGTTATCAAGAATAAGAAATACTGGTAGATTTGGTTTCTTTCTAAAATGTGGGAAGAATACATCGTCAAACCATTTCCAGCAAACACCAACCTCCATCCATGCTCTTTTTTGATTTAAATATGGAATAGGCAATCTTTTATTTTTAATACAAGCAGGCTCAATTGATTTTCCTATCATAGTTACGGAAATTTTATCGGATCCGGTAGAGTTAGCACAAACTATCAGCTTCACTCGTTCTTTTGATTTTTTCTACCTCTTGTACTAGGTAAATCTTCTGAAGGCATTAAGGGAGTATATCTAGGCAACATACGAAATATCAAACCGCATTCATCAATGTTATATATATTCTCGCATTTATATTCTTTAATTTGATTATACAACTTATTTAATGATTCCAATAGAACAGGATCGTTTTTATCTACTTCAGCCTCTTCTCTGTGGAGCGACATATTGTTTATATCATATCGAGATCTAAAATTAGACAATCATTACCAACTAGCCTTAAATTGTTCTTTTGAATTCTTCGGAAATCTCTTCTGCTCATTCTTTAGCCAATGAAGGTGGTACAGCTATTTTAGTCAGGTGCATCGAATTTATCCAATCATAGTGGTTTAATTCAAAAGTTTTGAAAAAATTTTGACTAAAGTTTGTTTATAAAAAAAATTGTCTTAGATATAATTGTAATTTTCAAAGTAGTGACCATTATTATTAATGACTTGTTGCCAACGTTGAGACAACATTTGAATCCCATCCCTATATAAGGTTTCTGGTTTAGAGTTGAAGAACTGAACAAGGTCATTTTTAATGTCATCTTTTTGATTAACTTTTTTTCCCCTTAAATGGTTTTGAAGTGACCGAAATAAGTGATAATCTGAAGGAGCAAGATCAGGTGGGTGTGATAGGATTTCCCATTCAAAGCTATGGATTTGCTGGATAACATGTTTTTCCACATGGGGTCTAGCATTGTCATGACGAAAAATTACCCCTTTTCTATTGACAAGAGCTGTACGTTTTTCTTTCAATGCTTGATTGAGTCTTATAAATTTCTCTTTATAGAGTTGGGAATTAACACTTTGATTGTTGTCCAAAAGCTCAAAATGAATAATTCCCTTCATATCCCACTAAACACAAAGCATACTTTTTTTTAGGATGTAAACCAGGTTTTGAAGTGGGAATTGGAGCTTTTTGTGAGAAAGAATGAAAGAACAAATTGAAATTCTTTGATTCAATTTTTTTTGAGATAATTCATGTGGAACCCATACTCCTGCCTTGTTTACCTTTCCAAGTTTTTTCAAAATTTTAAAGATAGTGGGTTGTGATACCTCTAGTTTCTCTGCAATCTGATAAGTAGTTAGTTTTGGGTCTTCTTCTATTATTTCTCTCACGGTGTCTTCATTTGTCACAGAAGGCCTTCCTGACCTTGGGAGTTCATTTATGTCAAAACACGAATTCTGTAAATTGTGATACCACCGGTGGCAAGTACTTACACTTAAAGCTTCTTGTTCATAAATAGAACAAATTTCTTCTCTGACTTCCCTACAAGATAACCCTTTTCTAAAGAAAAATAGTAATAAATGACGAAAACGTATTTCGTGTTCTTCCATTTTTGCTACTAAACTGAGAAAAGTAATCAAAAAGTTAAATATATAATTTTGTAGAGAAGACGTTGCCGATCAAAATGATATAAGATAAGAGTTAAAAAGATTCAACATTCTTATAATTCATTTAAAAACTTTTCAGTCAACTTTTTCTCAAAACTTTTGAATTAAGCCAATATGACTTCTCCTCTATTTTTGTAAATGTTCCTTTGCTAAACCTAAAAGTTTCTTCTCTTCATTGTTCGCTCATTAAAGCTGTACGTTCTGGGGCATAATCTTTTTGATTCATAATCTTTCTAATAGCTGTATCGCTGACACCATATTCTCTTCCGCTTGATATTTTTGTAGGTGGATTAGGGCTACTAAGTATATATATAATTTTTTCCTTTAGTCTTCATTTAATCTCTTTCCTTTTCCTTTATTCTTCATTTGATGGATGAAAGTTTTCATTTTGTTGAAGATTTAAAATCGAGTCGGTCTATATGGGAGAAAATTTTTGAAACATAATTATATTCTAATTGGACGAGAAAATTTAGTTTCTTGAATGCATAAAATAGTAAGAATGAAAATAAATTCATGTATTTACTATCCATAAAATATCTGTTAGTTATATTTCTTGCCATCTTAGTTGCTTCCTCAACCTATTTTTACAATGATGCATTAATATTCTAGAATTATAACCGAGGCTTCAAAAATTTTGTGCCATATAAATCGCAATAACCAAAAGAATGTAAAATTATGATAAAATGCTTATTTAAATATTAAAATCCCTTAAGTTTGCATCTACCTATTAAGTTCGCATTAAGACTCTGGGTTCAATATACGAACTTAACCGGGAGACTACTGTAGTTCAAACTTAAGTTCTTCATAATTACATAGAAGTATAATCTTATGAGTATTGATAAGAGATATATTCAAAAATACATAGCCTAAATCATCTATCGGCTTTCTAAATCAAGTATTATATATCCATACATTATTTTCATATCAAAATCGACGTTTAGTTCTGAGATTCAGGTGTTTTGTTAATACCTCATATAGTTTGGATAAACTATTTGGATCAATGCCCATTGTTTCAAAAACGCAGTAATTTCAAAGTACACAGTCAGCAATTCAACTTGGCTAAATGCATAAACGTTCACGGAAAGGAAATACAATAGCTTTTGCTGAAATAGTTTTCTATTAGTCGATTGGCTATAGCTACCTCTTTAGTAAAGTCGATAAATTCTCTTTGTATTTATAGATTCTTTGAGATGATAAAGAGACTTATCAAATTTAATTAAACAAAAACTAGGTCTTTATTTTGAATCCCCTACCAAAGTTACTCTTATTTCTGTTGTACTGATCGATTGATTTTTCTATATATCTAGAATGAAGCTCTGAAATCTCTTATTAGTAAATTATTCAATCTGAGTAACCGGGATTGGACTACCAACGACAACAAACAACGAAATTCTCTTTGCCATAAGATCGACGTCAAATAAATATCTCTACCAGAAAATAAAGGCAAAGTGAATCCAAACTAATCTTTAACTCTCCTCTGAAAGTTATATAAAAAGCTACCTTTAAGCGGATCAATTTGGTCATAAAGATAGCTTTTCCCAAATCGAAATACTGGACTAAATTAGCTCCCTTTTGTAGAGCCATTTTGTTAAAACCTTTTCTCGAGTTAACATTTACCCTAATTGTATTCCAAGTAGTCATCAGTGTCTCGGAAGCTCTTCCAACAACGATTACATAACGCTCATCTTCTGAGGTGACTCCCGTCCTGTACTCGTCCCTATTCCCTAGACAAAAATCCGTACCTTAGTCCCATCTATTTTCCCTAAAGAGTATTCCCTCCCTGTTTACCCGTTTTTATGTTTATTAAAATATTAATAATCTTTATTATGTTAATAAAATCATTAATAAATATATTGTTGTTTTAAATATGCATTATAAAAATGAATTTCTAGAAATTCTTAGATAAACGAAAAAAATTTCATCAAAAACTAAATGATAAAGATAACAGAAAAGGAATTCTTCAATACAATAAAGACAAAATTAACAACGATCATTTTTATTATATGAATTTTCTAAATATGTCAGCTCATTGCAAAGCATGCCTTGAAAAATTGGTTTACCATCCATCCTGTGGAACAAAAGGATTAAGGTTTCATTTAGCTAATAAACATCCTAGTTTGCATATTGTCAAAGAAAATGCAAATTTAAAGAATAATGAGATAGCAGCGACCGCAATAATAGATTTAATAAGATCACTTCCAATTATAGACAAGAAGATTGAAAAGTGTGTTATTTTATTGGCATGTAGCTGTAATATTGTCTCATTATCTTTTTTGAAGGCCCTGTGTTTAGAAAGAAGTTGGGTTTACCAAAAGTAAAAAGAGATGTAATAAGAATCGGAATAAGAATAATGGCCCAGCAATTGAGAGATTCAATATTTGAAGTCAACAAAAACGAATATGCATCCATAGTTCTTGATGCCTGGAAGAACAAAACAACTAATCAAAAACATTTATGTGTAATTTTATTTTATTGTAAGGAACCTAGTAAACCTTATTTTATAAAAAGCTTAGTGGTTGAGAATGAGAAGGCAGAAAGTATACTTAGATGTACCAGAGAAATAACCATGTTTTTGCAAGGTTATAATATCACTGTAATTACCTCAGTAACAGATAATGCCAAGAACATGATCAAAGCAATGAACTTGTTAAATAGCGAGTTTAATAATATTATCCTTCTTAGATGCAGCGCGCACGTAATAAATCTCATTATAAAAGATTGCTTGAATGGGGCAGAGTTTCTTCATAATGCTGTTGTTATTGTTGATAAGTACGTTGGGTTAAATAAAAGTAGAAGATATTATATTACGGGTTGGAATTTTATATTGGATCGTATGTCGGATTTAGTAAAATATTTACAAAGTTTAAATGACCCGACAAATAACCAAAAAATGATTATTTTAGAAAAAGCAATAGAAGCTCTTGAGCCTTTTAAAATTGCTATAAATATTTCTCAGATTGATGGCTGTAGTTGGGAAAATATTTATTTTGCTTTGAATAATGCTATCCAACAATCAATTAATAATGGGCATTCTTTTTTAGTAAAAGTTGCAAAAAGAAGACTTGAACTTGTATGAATCCTGTTTTAGAATTTGAACTATTTATGCATAAAGGTAGACCTATTTCCGATATAAACTATAAGATATTATAAAAGTGGACAGATTCTTTGAAAATCAATGACTTTCGTAGCTATATGTTTGCTAAAGAATTTATTGGCTCCACTGTTACTCCATCGCGAAGACTGGAGTTATTTTACAAAGAAATGATTAAAAAAATTCCCGTATCAGAAGCATCTGTTGAGAGATGTTTTAGTTTACACAAGTTAATTCACACCCCGATTAGAAATACTTTAGATGATGATATAGTTGATTATATCCTTTTTATTCGGTATAATCACCCAGAAGCATTTACAGATGATTAAGATGACGATTATTCAAATGAATTATTTGATTTAGTTTCTTTTGATTAATTAAACTTTATTTATTTTAAAATATTATTTATTAAAATAATTATTGATTATTAGTCCCTATTTCCCGTCCCTTTTCCCTAGATCTCTTCCCATTTCCCTAGAAAAAGGATTTTAGGGAGGGGGGGAGTTTCCTCAGCTCATCTTTGTCTAAGATAGAATTTACGGATATCTTTGAGACGCTACAAATGCCTAAAGTCAATAATATTTCTTTAAAAAATGATATTTTGAATTGAATGTCTAATGTTAATAAACGTGTTTTGACTTTTTTGATTTTTTCTTCAAATTTTATGGTTGCAAAAGTGATAAAAGCTCCTATATAAATGATTCTATGTGGATGGTAACTAAATATGAATTTATCACATTTCTTAAAATCCTTTTCGTCTTCAATGATCAATTTGTAAGGCAAATAATCAGCCAAATGGTTCCATAGTCCTACTTTCTTGACAAAGTCGATTGTATGTCCTCCATTCTTTGATCATTTGTCGATGAATATAAAAGCGTTATAGATGAGGGCAATGATCCATAACTTTGGAGATGATAATATTTATAAATACAATTCATTTAGAAGAACATAAATGTACTGTAAATCAAAGTGCTAATAATTTTTTTTGTGTTTTTCATTCTCGTTCTATGGGTGTTCGCAATTTATTAAGGCGGACGCGCAAAGAGACACTCGACTTTGTTTAATCATTCCTTTCATAATAAACTAATAATAACAAGTCTTTTAACTTAATTTACAGATATGACAAGCTNTTTGTTTAATCATTCCTTTCATAATAAACTAATAATAACAAGTCTTTTAACTTAATTTACAGATATGACAAGCTTTAATTTTAAATAATTTATTTTGAATATTATCATGAATAGCTTGCAAAAATTAAAAGATTCAATTTCAGATAAAGAACAGCGATTTTCA
>NIPM01001030.1:0-31644 GCA_002738285.1 Holacanthella duospinosa | reverse complement strand
GTAAATCTTCTGTTAAATATCGAAATACTGTTGTTTTACTACAATTCACCCGCATGTAAAGTTCGAGGCAAGATCATGTTCTAGTTTGGGTCAACAATTCTTTAATTTTATCTATTACATTTGTTTTTTCGAGATATCACTTGTATCGCCTCTTTAGCTATCTTCGACCACATTGTAGCCTCTCTTAAGCTTAGTAACTACATGTTTGTCATTATTTAGTTTATAGGCACTATTTCCAACTGATTCAACCAATTCTTTATGAATTATCTCAGAACTGTGTCCCAGGATTACGCCAAATTTGATAAAAATCCGCTGTTCTTTATCTGAAATTGAATCTTTTAATTTTTGCAAGCTATTCATGATAATATCAAAATATAATTATTTACAAATAAAGCTTGTAGTCTATATAAATTAATTTAAAAGACTTGATATTATTAAAGGCGTAATTAAACAAAGTTCGAGTGTCTCTTTGCGCTGAACTCCCTAATATTTTACACATGATTATTCCTTTCAAATTCATCGAAGACTTTTTGCACAAGTCCGAAGTGCCCGTCTATATCTGACTTTCCGTGATATTTCGCAAAGAAATTCTGGGAGGTGAAGTTCTTCTTAGTAGGTAGCTCCAAGAGTATATAACTCCTTACTTCCTCGGATCTAAAATGGCCTGCATTATCTGACTAGAAATGTATTTTAGAGAAACTTCTCAGCTTTGCCTCCTCCAGTTTCCTGAGGCAGCTCTTGACATAGTGGGAATCATGACTAATAACTTCTGAGAGGTAGTTATAGTAGCTCCTCTTTATTTCTTCCGCCACTTTATAGATGACACAGATGCCGAGACAAAATATAGAAGATTTGTTGTAGTATGCTTGGGATCTTTCCACAGGTCCCCCCACCGATCTTGAAGTTCTGTTTGAAATCCATGACTACAAGCACTCATCATGCTCCAAGTTCTCTAGTTTTTGTCTAAAGTAGCCTTTTCGATATTTATTTAACTCAGAATAGGATTTGTAGAACTTTACTCGTTTGTCCTGAGAACTTTCACCTAGCCTCCTTTCAAGTTTCTCACCATTAACGCTGATATCACACATATCCGTCTTCTTTTTCAAATATTTGAAGTATTTTTAGCATAAAGTGTAGTATGTAGACAAGCTTAGGTTAATTTCTGGGTTTTCGGCCATTATTTTCTTATAAATATATAGTGTAGATTGTTGGGGATTTAATACAGGTTGACTTCAATGTAGTTTGCATATTATCTCAGAATATTTGGTCAAATATTCATTAATTAACTCTTTTATATCTCCATCTTTTTGTTTTTTAGATTTTGGTTGATAAATTTCCCTATTTTCTATTTCATCTCCTCCTTTCCTTTTTGTAGTCTTGTATATAGCGTTTGAGGAAGTAAAACCACTTTTTCTCAGATCCTTTTTCGATATTTCGCCTGCAACTATCGATAAAACTGCATATCTTTCGTTTTTTTGGTGTTTTGTTGAATAATTTTAATATATTCTTAATTAATTTTAGGAGTATTGTTGGTGATTCTTCAGTATTAATGTTTTTGTTATCATACGGTAAATATCTTGCGTTCATTTTAGTAACTGTAATCTAATAAACGCTAATTTAAAGCAAAAAATGTTTGTTTAATTTATTTTACCAAAAAACTGGTTGAAACTTTATTTAGGGTCTGTTTTAATTCCCGAAAAAGTGTCTCTTCCGAAAATAAATTCCCATTTATAAAATTGGACAGGAATAACAGACCACACCTTATATAGGAATGATTGTCCTAGTAATATTTTCCTGTTACTTT
Organism: Holacanthella duospinosa; assembly: GCA_002738285.1. Lineage (NCBI taxonomy): Eukaryota > Metazoa > Arthropoda > Collembola > Poduromorpha > Neanuridae > Holacanthella > Holacanthella duospinosa. Next base: position 29,840 of record NIPM01001030.1, on the reverse strand, counting down.
TTGGTCTTTTTCAACAATATGTCAAACCATTTGCACACACCCCCAGCCACCATAATAGAAAGTGATTTTTTGGGCAAGGTGTTATTTGAACCTGGCTTTTTTCGCTTGTATAATATGGATTATTCCTTTTGTTTAATTGGGTATAAAGTTGAAGATGAGATTCATCAGTAAATAAGATATCAACTAATTCTATTGCTCTTGGGCCTTTAGTTAAAAACCCTGCATTTTCAACAATTTGACCAAACCTAATTCTACTATCGATATTTTTTAGACTTAAAAGGGGTTTATTTTGTCTTGAATAAGCATATTTCCCCCCAATTTGTTGATTTTCTATATCTTTGCACTGTTCTTCTACTTATAGTTTTGTTACATTTTTGATAGCTTAAACTAGAATTCAACTTGGCAGCGCATTTTCTGTCAGAAACTCCATGTTTTTCTTTTATATTACGCTTTATAAATTTTTTAGTGTTTGCGCAAAGTTTTCTATTCCACAAGACCTTTTTTTCCTTATTGTTTTGCTTTTGTAAACAGTTTGTCGAGAGCATTTTAGATGAGGTGATATTTCTGTAGGGGACATTCCAGCTTTTAATAAACATTTTATTCATATTCTATTTTGATATTCAATAAATATATTTTTATTTTCCATTTTGAAAAGTTAATTATTTTAAAAAAATAAAATTGGCTAAATAAATATATTTTTTATTATCACCCATCGCAAAAATTAGAGTGTCCAAATTTACTTGCGCCACCCTGTATACCCGAATTTTTGTCCCTGTACTCGAATTTATCTGCAACAACCATAAGGATTCTTCGATTTTATGAACCATTAAGTGTTTTGCAAATACCAACGCATTTATATATCTAATGAGACTTAGTTAACGCTTTGATGGTTTAGTTTGCAAACAATAAATGTCCATTTTCAACCGAAAAATTGTGACACGAACACAAGAACAAATGAGAAGGAGCACTAATATAAAAATGAAAGGATAGAAGAAGAAAGTTAAAATGGAATCTAAGAATTTACATAAAGAAATTAATATTGATAAAAAGCCTGATCATTCTTTTTGGTACTCTCCTTATGTGGTTTACCCATCCCTTCTCGCAATTGGTATGGCTGCTTTAATACCCCCAATTATAGTATATTCAGACAAACACCACCTCCAATACATCACCGTAAGCCCGGATGATTTGAAAGATGGCACAATAGAATTAGAGAATGCATACCTCATTAAAATATTGATATTTACACTTCTAGTATGGACTACAACTTTAGTTTTAGGTTTTATTTGGGATTGTTTACCACCAGTATTAGATTGGTTCTTCAATCATTTCTTTATTCACAAATCCGAGTTTGTTAAACAATATTTGATCTTCCATGGCTATCTTAGACGTTTCTTCATCTTTTTGTTGGCTATCTTTAGTGTCTTGATTTATTGGATTTTAATCTTCCATCCTAAATCACCAGAAAGTAAGAAACTTGATCTCCAAGAAGTTAGAGAAATAAAAAGCGCATTTGATACTTTAAAAACTGAGGGATTATCAGAGATCTCCATCGATACATTGAAAAAAGAGTTAAGCAAAGTATCCAAAGAAAAAGAGCATTGGTCTTATGCCACTTATCTTGTTTTATTGGCATTTGTTTCCGTTATTTCTCTGTTCTTTATTGAGAAATGTATCCTCAAAGTTACTGCTTACTTTTTTAACAGATCTGCCTATATCGAAAGAATCCATGATGCCAACTACTCCGCTGAAATATTGATCAAGTTGAAATTAGCACAAAGAGTATCTCGTATTCATATCGATAATGAACAATCCCCTGTATTACCGTTGGCTAATAAAGCTACTGATGAAAAAGAAGAACAATTAGGAAACGATTATTTCAGAGGAGATTATACTGATCATTTAGATGTCAACTCAGAAATTAATGCTCGTATTTTGGCTCGTCAACTTTATACCAGTTTGAATAAGGAAAAACATGAAAATCTCCATTTGATCGATTTCAAACCTTATTTTGGTTCTCATGATGAAGCTCAGAAGGCGTTTAACTATTTTGACCAGAATCAAAACGGTGATTTAACTTATACTGAATTCAAAGATACTATTAGTTGGATCTATAAAGAAAGAAAGAGCTTAGCTGAATCATTACAAAAAACTGATTTAGTAGTAAGACAATTAGATTGGATTTTAATGACTATAACTGTTGTTATCTCAGTTATGATTTGTTTCTTAGTCTTTGGCTTCGACACTAAAGTTTCTTTTGGTTCTTTTGGCGCGTTCTTGCTCTCTGTTCAGTTCATCTTTGGTGAATCTTTGAGAGAATTATTCGAGTCGATCGTATTCGTATTTGTGATGCATCAATACGATTATGGTGATCGTGTGGTTATCAATGATAACAACATGGTAGTCAAGAAAATCGGTCTTTTGGGCACCACCTTTATTAAAGAGAATGGAGAAGAAATTTATATCAAAAATATCAACTTATCTAAGAGCGATATATTCAATTATAGAAGATCTGCTGGTCAAGCTGATGAAATCTCGTTTCATATCAGTTTTGATACTCCTCAAGCTAAGATTGAACAACTTCAACAAAAAGTGAACGAATATGTCGCTTTATATGAAGATCGTGAATTCGAAAAGGAACCTATGTTCGGCTTTGTTAGTATCACTGATTGTGATAAATTGGAATTCTTCATTTGGTTAGAACACAAATCCAATTGGCAAGATAGAGGTAATCGTTATGCTAGAAAAACTAGATTCATGTTAGCTTTGAAACAGATCTTTATGGATTTAGAAATTACTTATTCTCCTATCCCACAAAGAGTTATTTATACCGCCAATGAAGCCAAACCAAAACTTCTCAATCTTTGATTTTTCATTAAATCATATTTTCAAAAAACAATTGATAGAATTAGCCCCTAGATTATTTATTAAAATAGGATAGTCTAATATATAAAAAAGCATCTATTTCTCATCACCTTTAGAATCGCCAACATCCTGAGCCTCACTTTCATCATAAGTAGGAGGCTGATCGACAGAATTTTTAGGACCAACCAAATCACCACTCAACATATTAGTATTTTCATCTTTATCCGGGATGGTGACTTGAGATCCAACATGCTTATACCATTCATCTAAAGTTTTCCCTTTCAACAAAGCAACGATGACTACTGTCATATTATCACAACCAATGACGCCAAAATCGCTCTCTGGTGCTAAACAACGATCCATTAATAACTCGCATATTTCATGTAACGAAATTTTCTGGGCAACAGATAATCTCACAAAATCAACAACCTCTTGCGAAGTTTTGCAATCCCAAATACCTACGAAAACATTCAAGATGAAGGATACCATCACAAGCAATTACGATAAATTCATCTTCATCAGTGAAATCATGGACTGTAATGTCTGGATTAGCCGTTATGATTTGTTCTTCTGGTGGAAGAGTAGCGTTTTTCTTAAATTGGAAATCACCAATAGCTCTTGACAAAGCCAAATTAGCTAAACAATAAAATTAAAGAAAGATGAAACCATTAACTCTACCCATTTCAACAAATCCACCTGCTTTATAAATTCTTTCAGATTCCTCTATAAACAATTGGGGATGTTTTGAAATTTACCTGCATTGGTTGGTTTGTGATCGAAGGATAATTCTTTTACTACTCCTTTGATGCTCATAACAGCTCTGGAATCTCCTGCATTAGCCTTGAAAAAAGAGGTAAATGAAAGCAAAGGTATTACGACATAAATCTTATTATCAGCGATTAATGCACATACGGAAGTACAACCGGAAACATCTTGCGCAAAATCCGGATCTAAATAGAAACATATCAATACATTCTATTAGGGATACCAATTTTAATATCATTGTCCATGTTTAAGAATCCTTCTTTCAAACTACCTTTATAATTCTTTTCATTATAAAAAGAACTTTGTTCTATTCTTTCATGCAAATGTTCTCCTGCATACAGTGCCACTTTGTCTCCTATAAAAATAGATAAAGGAGATAGATATCGATACCACCATGGCCATCGAAGACAGCAAAAAAGGCTACATCATTATTTTTATCCATTTTGAGAATAGTAGTATGAGCATCTTCCATAGCTATATAAAAACATTGGTATTGATTTATATACTTGTTCTCCAGCCTTGCATACTCGATGAACAGTATGCATAATTGGTATCTTGGTCTTGCGTTGTCGTTTTATCAGTTATTGGAGCACTTAATGTTACACCCATTTTTTTAGAAGTTTTTTCGAACAAATCTCCTGAGAAAATAAACGAAAAAGCTAAACAAATTTAATCGTTGGAAACTAAGAAGAGATAAAATAAATAATAAGCTAGATTGATCATGGTGAATAATATAAATATTAAGAAATATTTGTAATTGAACTTTGGTTTCTCCGGTCTACTTAACTTAGGACAGGACCTATTTCAATACTATCATATTCGCATGTTTTATACAACGATATTTTCATTAAAAAATAGTTAATGATCTAAGTTAGTTATAAAGCAAAAAGAATTTGAAATGTTTGGATTTAAATAGCTTTGATGTGAGGCTTTATAGGCTTTTAGCGTCGTAAAAATAACTGATCAAATACAGGGTGGCGCATGTAAATTTGGACATTTTTCTAATAAAATGGGAGAAAATTTTTGAAACATAATTATATTCTAATTGGTCGAGGAATTTTAGTTTCTTGAATGCATAAAATAGTAAGAATGAAAATAAATTCATGTATTTACTATCCATAAAATATCTCTTAGCTATATTTCTTGCTATTTTAGTTGCTTCCTCAACCTATTTTCACTATGATGCATTAATATTCTAAAATTATAACCGAGGCTTCAAAAATTTTGTGCCAAATAGAAATAACTTCTATAGATAAAGATATAACAAAAATTTTTTTGTAACATTTAAATGCTAGTAATCAATGCTTCCACCACTAGCATTTAGCATTTCTTGGATTCTTTTTGGAAAAAAGCGACAGATATTTTTAATTGTGTTCTTATCAATCTCACTCCAAGCCTTTTTAACTCTTTTGATTAATTCTTCCCTATTTCTTGGCCGAGGGTTTTTATGGATGGATTTTTTAAGAATACTTCATACATGTTCTATTGGATTCAAATCTGGGCTATTGTCTGGCACTTTTCCTTTGCCCCATACTGTTTGAAAATTTGATTCTAAAAGTTGCATATTATCTTTTGTTCCATAAATGGAGCTCCATCTTGAACAAAAGTCACTTTTCTTTTATTATAAATTACTTTTGGGTTCTTTAAAGCTTCTATATGGCACTTTATTTTCGTTCAGAGTAGTTCCTTTTTGATTTTCTTGTTAATTCAACCAAATTTTTAATGAATGTAGATTATTAATCAACTAATTATTTAATAAGTAAAATGAGGACTACTCTGAACGAAAATAAAGTGGCATATAGGAATGATTTTGTCCTGGTAATATTTTCCTGTTACTTTTTGGTCTTTTTCAACAATATGTCAAACCATTTGCACACACCCCCAGCCACCATAATAGAAAGTGATTTTTTGGGCAAGGTGTTATTTGAACCTGGCTTTTTTCGCTTGTATAATATGGATTATTCCTTTTGTTTAATTGGGTATAAAGTTGAAGATGAGATTCATCAGTAAATAAGATATCAACTAATTCTATTGCTCTTGGGCCTTTAGTTAAAAACCCTGCATTTTCAACAATTTGACCAAACTTAATTCTACTATCGATATTTTTTAGACTTAAAAGGGGTTTATTTTGTCTTGAATAACCATATTTGCCCCAATTTGTTGATTTTCTATATCTTTGCACTGTTCTTCTACTTATAGTTTTGTTACATTTTTGATAGCTTAAACTAGAATTCAACTTGGCAGCGCATTTTCTGTCAGAAACTCCATGTTTTTCTTTTATATTACATTTTATAAATTTTTTAGTGTTTGCGCAAAGTTTTCTATTCCACAAGACCTTTTTTTCCTTATTGTTTTGCTTTTGTAAACAGTTTGTCGAGAGCATTTTAGATGAGGTGATATTTCTGTAGGGGAAATTCCAGCTTTTAATACAGGGTTGTGCAAGTTTATATACCCACGTGTGCAATTTTATATATCCATTAAATAAATTTTCTAGTTTTAACTAACTTCAGCCTTGAAATTGTAACAATTTATCCGATGGACTAATTATTAACCAAACAAGTCCAAACAATTCTCTTTTATCCCTTAACTTATTTAGTGATGATCATTTGTTGATATAAACAAATAGGAATATACCTGACAGGTATAAATAAGGCTGTTTTTCTTTTATAATTACACCTTTATTTTTACTACTTTTACTTCCCCTGAAAAATTCTACAGAAATGGTCAGGAAAGAGAGAAAGTCAATCTCTAAAGAGATGTATGACCTTGTAGCCATAATGATTCAGGCTGAGGATTACAAAATAAAAAATATAGCGAATACCTTACAGCTTAATAGAAAGACTGTAAGTACTATTATCAAAAAGATTGAAAATGGGGAAGCTTTTGTCTCTGCAGGTGACAAAAGAAAGGCAACTTGTGTCCAAAGAAATGCAATATTTTCTCTTATTGACCAGGCTATATTCAATGTAGTTTCTTGCAATAACTCATATATTCAAGATGAGGTAAAAGAAATTGTTCAAAGCCAATATCAGACTCAGATTTCGAGATCTATCGTGTCTAGAAAGCCAAAAAGCATGAAAATAACTTGAAAGAGATTAATACTTGTGCCTGAGGAACGAAACACAGTTGAGAGATTGAATGCTAGGGCTATTTATGCAACCGAAATGGGAAGAGTTTCAGACGAAAATCTCGTTTCTCTAGATGAAACAGGCTTTAATCTGCACACAAGAAGAAAATATGGATATTCTCTTGAGAACACAAAGGCATATATCACTGTTTCAGCTAATAGGAACATTAATAAGAGTCTGATGTGTGCTATCAATATTCATGGCGTTGTTGCGTATGAATACAGGGTGGTTACATTTAAATCAGCTAATTTTATTGAATTTATCCGCAACAAGTTGGTCCCTTACTTCGTATCCCATTCTAATTCTATTCTTGTGATGGATAATACTGCGATCCACAAATCTTCCGAGGTTTTGAGTGTACTAGGAGAAAACAACATTATTTTTAAATTTCTGGTTCCTTATTCGCCAGAGTTAAATCCGATAGAAGAATTTTTTTCTATACTCAAGGCGAAATATCATAGTTTGAGAATTGTTAATCCCGAACACACAATTGAAGAATTTTTAGATCTAGTTCTATCATCAGAAAACAATTATTCGAATCAATGTGAGGGATTTTGTAGGAACATGAGACAATGGCTGGAAAGAGCTAGAAGGAGAGAGAATTTCATTTAATATTAAATTTTCTTCAATATATTTTTGTTATCATTCGCTTTTATCAAAAATACTTGACAAGTATATAAATCTGTACAGATGGGTATATAAAATTGCACACGTGAGTATATAAACTTGCACAACCCTGTAAACATTTTATTCTTATTCTATTTTGATATTCAATAGTTATATTCTTATTTTCCATTTTGAAAAGTTATTTATTTTTTATTACCACCCATCGCAAAAATTAGAATGTTCAAAGTTACTTGCGCCACCCTGTATAAAGATCAGCAAAATGATAGGGTATGGGACTAGTCTTTTAAAGATAACTAATTTTAATCAATATAAAGATGATAGTTATTTGTTTATTCTGCAAATACAAGAGTGTACTTTTTTAATGAGATCCTAGTTACACAAAAATAAACGATGTAATGTAACATCAACAATCAATTTATGGAACTATTTTTATAAAGGTTTTAACATATTTAAATGCGAATTAATATGACTTATAAGAACTTTAAGTTTACCATTCATTGAATGCCAATCAAACAATTTCTCAAAATGACGATGGAATCCAACAACAGAAACAATCATTTACCTTGGGTAGAAAAATAGTAATACCAAAAGACAAACAAATTAAACATAGTCGACCAAAGAAACTCGACGATATTAGTAGCCAAGATTTCTTAAAATCCATCTTGAAATCCCACTTAAAACAACAAAACGTAAATCTCATCATTCATCTTTTATTTAGTTACCACATTTATTGTTTTATGGGCCACCAGGGACCGGGAAGACATCGACTATCCTCGCCATGGCGCAAGAATTATTCGGGTATCTCTGATCTTTTCCGTTAATTGATTGCTTTTTAGTCCTGAAATGATTCGATCGAGAGTATTAGAATTAAACGCATCTGATGAAAGAGGAATTAGTATTGTTAGAGAGAAAGTGAAGAAATTCGCTCAATATAATACCACAAAGTAATATCCTCCCCTCATTAATTGGGGTCTAAGGAGTGCTTCCGATGCATTTCCTTGTCCTAATTTTAAGATTATTATCTTGGATGAAGCTGATTCACTAACTAAGGATGCTCAATCAGCATTGAGGAGAATTATAGAATTATATTCTTTGGTAACACGATTTTGTCTCATCTGTAATTATGTTACCAAGTTCTCACCCTCAATATTATTATTTTGGTATTTAGGATTATTGATCCGATCACTTCCAGATGCGCTAAATTTCGATTCAAACCTGTCTCTACTTTCTTATGCATCGATCGGTTAAGATTTATTTGTCAAGAAGAGAAAGTCGATATTGGAGATGAGCAAGTTCTGTTTTACTTAGGGCTTATTGATTTTTAGGTTTTTGATAAGCTTATAGTAGCATCTGAAGGTGATATGAGAAGAGCTATTAATATGCTACAAACTTTATCGAAATTTTATAAAACGATTGGCGATGAAGAAATACAAGAAACTTTTGGTTTTGTTCCTAACACTAAGATTTCCGAATTAATCGCCTCTATATTAGATGGATCTGATCTCAATCTGGCTTTAAATTTAGTGAAAGGGTTAGTTTGGGATGGCTATTCGGGTGTCGCTATTTTGAATACTTTTCATCGTCTCATATTAGAAAATGATTCCTTCTCCTCAATACAAAAAGCCCGCATTGCGATCCTCATATCAGACACCGACCATAATTTGACTAATGGCGCAGATGAGTTATTGCAAATCTCAAATATAGTATTGCAATCAAAACTGATATTGCCAAATTAAAAGAATTTTATTGAGCCAAATGTTGTTTTATCGATTCGTAACAGGTTAAAGCTACTTTGTCTCGTCCATAACAATCAACAAATTTACCTTCTTTGTCCATCAAATAGAAAAATATAGAATGATCAACTAAATAATCTTCTTTACCACTATCACCGTTCAATTGTTCTTTCTGAACATCAGGTGGATGACTAAAATAAACCCTATACGATTTTGCTAATTGACTAATATCTTGAAAACTTCCGGTTAATCCAATAAATTTCTTATGAAAGTCTATTCCTTTAGTAGAAAGGAGGATTTACCTTTGAGATAATTCTTAATCACTTTTGGAGAATCACGGAATGGATCACAAGTGACGAAAATCGGCTCAACCTCATTAGGTATATCTTTTTCTAAAAATATTAATCAATGGATAAAATAACCTAATAACGTCATGATTTCTGTAATCTTATCTAATTCTTCAGGACATATATCGGGACAATGTGTGAATCCAAAATAAATCAAGAAATATTTCCCTAACAAATCATTCGAACCAAACACTTGACCATGATGATTAGTGAGTTGAAATGGCGCGCCTATTAAAGGTTTTCCAATTCCTTTATTTAATTCTTCTTTTTCTAACAAAACACAAATCAACGTTTGGAATTAGAAGCTAGGATTACTCTGCGCTTGCTTCAGAGATTGTATTTCTTTCTTTTGTTCGTAATAAATATATAAAGAAGATAGTGATAAAACAAATATGATGGCTGCTGAAATACCTAAAGACTAATTTAAATTCGCTTTTTGGAAGTTTACACCAACAAAATTCTTATTCTTCATCTCTGTCTCTATATATCTTCTAGGGATTAATTCTGTCTTCCGTAAATGCGGTCTGATCTTTCTGAGCAACAATCTTGTCATAAAACTGTGATCTATGGATTTTAATCAGAAATTTCTTTCTTCAGAAAATATTATGGAAGAAAACAAGAAGCAACATCGACAAAAACGGATTGGAAAATTAGAGAAGAAGCACCTAGGACACAACCCCAAAGTACGTCATTCATAATAATTCCTTTTTTCTAATCTCGATCTGATTTATAGGCTTTCGCACCTAAATCCGGACTGAAATCTTCCAAATTAAGTCAAAGAAAAGAAGAATTACGACAAAAAAAACTACATTATGCATTAGTAGATCGAACCCCAATAACAACACCGCCAATAATAGTCGCTATAGTTGGTCCTAAAGGCGTACCACCTTATTATTTTTGATCATATGGGTTTAGGTTGGTAAGACTACTTTGATCCAATCTTTGGTTAGACGATATACACGACACACGATAAGTGAAGTTAATGGACCAATCACAGTCGTAACTGGTACACTCTCGCTCTCAATATTTTATTAGGGAAACAAAGAAGGATGACATTTATTGAATGTCCTACCGATCTTAATGCGATGATAGATGTAGCCAAAATAGCAGACCTAGTATTACTAATTGTAGATGGCAGTTTTGGATTTGAAATGGTAATCATCATCTCCTCTATCCAAGGGGTAATTTTTCTTTAGGATACGTTTGAATTCCTCAACATTGCGCAAGTACATGGGTTCCCTAAAGTCATGGGCGTCCTATCCCATCTGGATCATTTAAAAGAGGGGAAAACATTAAACTTGTTGAAGAAGAAAATTAAACAACGGTTTTGGAGTGAAATTTATGCGGGTTGTCCACTCTATTGTCTCAGCGGTATACTAGCGGGGAGGTATCCTGATCAGGAGGTTTGGAACCTTACTCGTGCTTTAAGTGTTTTGAAATTTAGGCCTCTTATTTGGAAGAATTCACACCCACATTTGTTGGTCGATCGTATGGTCGATATCACTCACCCTTTGGAGATTATTAAAGACCCAACATGTTCACGTGAAATTACTATGTATGGGTACTTGAGAGGCGCCAATATGAAATTGGATTCCAAAGTAAATCTCATTTTCCATTGTTTAGGTGCATATACCTGGCATTGGTGACTTTCAAGTTCGAGATTTAGAGGTTCTGGATGATCCATGTCCTTTACCTGGTAAAGTTCGTAAAGGATTGGATGATAAACATAAACTAATTTATGCACCCATGTCCAATGTTGGTGGTATCATGTTTGATAGAGATGCCATTTATGTCGATATTGATGCTAAGGAGTCGAATTGTATTTCCACTTTAGTTGATTTGTAGGTACGAAAGGTGATCAGCTGCTTTTGGAGTTGAAGAATTCGGTTAGGAATGATTTCGTTGATCCAAGTTTGCAAATCTTTCCCGGTAAAGATATTATTAAAGATTCACAAATTATGAAGAATCGTAGACCAGTTGATGAGTTCTTAGATTCTGAAATTGAAGATGAGAAATTGTCTCGTTTAGATGATGCTGATGAATTAAGTGAGATAGATTTCGTTGATGATGAAGAAGAAAATGATGATGGAGCCGAGGATCCGTTCAATAGATGGATTGTGAGAAAATGGGATTGGAATGAATTGATTTATCAACATTTGGAATTGATTACAAAACAAGATTTTGAAGATTTCTATGAACAACCTAATACCAAGCAATCGACTTATAAAGACACAGATGATGGCTTTTTCAAAGTAAAGCAAATAGAAGATCAAAGCAATTTACAAACATATAGTTCGTTTAAAGTTTCTTTACCTTCCGAGGCCCTGGATATGTCAGATGTTGAGGGTTTAGATAGGTTTAAAAGGTTTTTTGTCACTGGTGATATGGAAGAATTAAAACAAACAGAAGAAGGAGATTTCGAGATACTTAGCGAAACTGATGATCTATCACACCAATCTCACGCCGACCTAATCAATAGTGAGGATCATAATGAGGAAGAAGTTAAAGATGAAGAAGAGTTAAAACGTGATGAATTTATTAAGAAGAAATTGGAGCTGAAAAAGAAATTCGATCTTCAATATGACACCAAAGAGTTATCTTCTACAGCGGAGGAAAAGACTATGTATGAGAGGCAGAAAGAGGCGATTCAAGCCCAACTAAGATTGAATCTATCAGAATTGCAAAATTTAGAACCTGAAATTCAATCTCAAATTGAGGGGATTAAATCTGGTTCTTATGTGAGATTGAAGTTAACGAAGATGCCAGTAGAATTTGTCAATAATTTCAAGTCTCAAATACCAATAATAGTAGGCGGCTTATTGACAGGAGAAGAGAGGTTTGGTTTAGTACAGGTGCGTATCAAACGACACCGTTGGGCTTCTAAACTCTTAAAGAGTCAAGATCCTCTGATCTTTTCAATTGGTTGGAGGAGATTCCAATCGATGCCGGTTTATTCGATTTATGATGGCGCCCATAATAGGTTTTTGAAGTATACGCCAGAACATATGCATTGTTGGGCTACTTTTTATGGTATTTCATTTTAGTTTTGATTTTTGTTTAGGGCCTATTACTATGCCTAATATCGGCTTTTGTGCAGTTCAGAATGTAGGAAATTCTGTATCACCTCTTCCTTATCCTTTCTTTAGAAACGATTTCGTATCGCTGCCACTGGTACTGTTTTAGATATCAATTTATCGAGTGAAATAGTGAAGAAATTGAAACTTACGGGTAATCCAGTAAAAATATTTAAAAACTCGGCCTTCATTTCTGGGATGTTTCATACTCCTTTGGAGTGCTCCAAATTCATTGGTGCTTCTATAAAAACGGTTTCGGGGATTAGAGGTCAGATTAAAAAGTCTTCAAACGTACCCCTTTTTATTTTTAATTCAATTAGATGAGTCCCGGGTGTTTTAGAGCCACTTTTGAGGATATGATCTTGGCTTCTGATATTGTGTTTTTGAGGTCTTGGTTTCAAGTTAAGGTGAAAAAATACTATAATCCTGTTACTTCCCACTTGAATCAAGGCAATTGGCAAGGGATGAGAACGGTTGGTCAGCTTAGATCTGAATTAAATCTGCCAATACCGAATAAACCCGACTCTCATTATAAGGTATTGCTCTATTTAGAACTGTTTATTGTTTTAGGATGTGGTTAGGAAGGATTATCTTGATAAAGATCTTAAGATTAATAAAGCTTTAAAGGCTCAATTACCTTATCATTTGAAACCGAATAAATTGCCTCCAAAATCGCAGCAAAAGAATCAAGCTCAGGCTGTTATATTGGAACCGAGAGAACAGAAAGCTAAGAAATTATTAGAGCAGCTGAGATTGTTGAATAAGCAGAAGGATGTCTTGAAATTAAAATCGAAACTCAAATTTGATGCTAAAGTTAAGAAGCTCAAAGCCGTGGATGAATTTTATGATAATAAGAGATTGAATGCTAGAAAAGTGAAGTATTATCAAAAGAAGAAATAGAAATTAAATTGAGTTTTTATTCCAATTGCTATTGAATCTAAACGAAAAATAATAAGCTTTAAAAAATGTTTAATCATTTCTTGTCCTTCTTATTCAAAGCATCTTTAACTTTCGGATCATTAGGATCAACGCCCGGTAAATTATCCAAAGCATCCATCATAGTTTCCGAGTCCTAAACCAATTAACTCTTAAAGAGAATACCTGTTGATTATCCTGCAACGAAAGCTCAATAGCTCTTTTGACCTCCTCATCTTCGTCCACTTCCATAGCCTAAATAAAATTGACTTCTCGAATGGGCGAATACCTCGGGTCCTCTCGAAGTACCTTCATCTTTTTCCCCCCCAGATAAAGCTTCTTGTCTCGCTTTTTCTTCCTCCATCGAAATCCTCAAAGCCTAAACAATCAAATCAAGGAAAAGGTACCAAAGCCAATTCTGGGTCTAAATTAGGATCAACGCCAAATTCATAATCTGCATTCGAAGCTACGTTAGGCGCTCCACCACCTTCAGTAGCTAATATTTCAGAAGATAAGATTATATCACTTAAAAGCGAATTGTTAGGTTCCACATGAATAATATGACTACAAAGTATAAGAGGGATTCGATAAATGTACCTATTTCCTGCAGAATCGACGCTACTAATAAAGGCATCTAACTTGCTTCGGTTCTCTTCGACTTGGCCGAAATTTATTATATCAATAGAAATATTATTTTTCTTTAATTTCTTAGCCAATTTAACCAATTCATCCTGGCTATCCTCAATAGGCGAGCCGACAAAAACGACTATTCGTTGTCTTTGAACTTTATTTTGTCGATGTTTTAAAGTTAACTATTCAAAATCAAACCAAGAAGAGTTGAATGAGTGAAGGTAGTACTGTAGCTATTTGTATTCCAGTAGAGAATTTAGCACAACCTTTCAAACCAACATTATGAGAAGCATTAATGAATTTACCCATATCCGAGGTTAAGGTAACCAACACTTTAGGTCTACAAAACAAAAAAGATACGCATAGAATATTAATGAGAGGATGTTACCTATCACTAGCCATGGTCATTGCTCCAACAGTATTTTCGGGATTACAACCTGTTTTAGCTCTAAATATTAAGGTAAGACTATCATATTGGGCTTCTATCCTTGAAGGTGTGAAATCGCCATTTCGCATCCAGTCTGAATTGTCCATTCTACAGTTTGGTTATTGATGGGTTTACACTATCATGGTTGCTTCGAGTACCATTTGAAAAATTACAAAATGACTAAGGTTAAACAAGTTTAAATGCATACATTTAGGTTCAAACCACAAAAATTGTCTAGAAATAGAACTTTGTTAATAAATGATATATGGTCTTTTTGGAGGCTTTAAAACGAGATCATCGATTATATACATTTTGGCTTCGATAATCAAAAATAACCAGTTTTTCAAGTATGGTAATTAAAATTTTAGATAAACTCTAGTTTAAATTTTTATACTATGAGCTTATTAACATTAATATGGCTCTTTATTTTCCTTCAGAGTAGTCCCTTTTTGATTCTCTTCTTAATTCAATCAACTTTTTAATAAATCTAGATTATTAATCAACTAATTATTTAAGTAAAATGGGGACTACTCTGAACGAAAATAAAGTGCCATATGGCATCCAAAAAATAATGAGTTTAAAATTTACTTCAGAAATAAAATCTGTATTTAGTTTTCAATCATTTAGTGGCAACTCTAAGCATCTGAATGTTAAATTTTCATCATATGATTCCAAAATACCTGCTCTGAACATGGGATCTAAAATCGAACCTGAAAACCAAAAATCACATGTCAAACTTAGTATAAAAGAGCCAATAACCTAATGAATTAAATAACAGATGAAAAGGTTCTTATTACTCTTCAATTACATTATTTGTACTTCGATTGACCAGGAAAAAGAACAGTATGTAGTATTAATGAAGTCAGGAATGAAGAAAGATGACTTCACAGATCATATCAAAGACATCCAACACTTAATGAATGAGCTAAATCCCGATTCCGAAAGCCTCGATACTATCGAATCTGATTATATAAGTGGATATATGGGCTTTATGAATCAAAAGATCGTGGATCAATTGAAGACTAATGATAAGATTTCATGTATATCTAAAAATACCTTAAAATCCATATCAATAATCAATGGTCAGAATGTCTATAATAATAGGGGCGAAGAAGTACAGAAAGGTGCTCCATGGGGCTTAGCAAGAATATCATCAAAGTATAGATTAAATGGTACTACAAATGATTATTTCTATAATAAAGATGGGGGTAAAGGCATCATAACATATATATTAGATTCCGGTATCAATGTTCAACATTCTGATTTCGAAGGTCGAGCGATTTGGGGAATCAATTTAGTCAATTCAATTGATACAGATGAAAATGGTCATGGCACCCACGTTGCTGGAATAGTAGGTGGCAAAAATTATGGAGTATCAAAACAAGCTCGGTTAGTAGCGGTGAAAGTTCTAGATAGTAAAGGTCAAGGAGATGACTATAAAGTATTAAAAGGTCTTGATTGGATAGCTAATCATATTAAACGAAATCAAATTAAGGAATCTATCATTAATATGAGCTTAGGTGGTCCTTTTAGTAAATGTATTAATCAAGTTATTGAGCAAATTAGTCAATTATCAACCGTAGTAGTGGCTGCAGGTAATGAAGGTACGGATTCTTGTAAGTTTTCTCCTTCTTCAGCTAAAGGTGTAATCAGTGTTGCATCGTCGAATGTTCGAGATCAGTTATCGAAGTTTAGTAATATAGGAACATGTGTTTCTCTCATTGCGCCCGGCGAGAATATTAGTTCCGATTGGATTGGGTCGCAAAGTTCTATTAAGACTATATCTGGCACTTCGATGGCAGCTCCTCATGTTGCTGGAATCATTTCAAACATCTTTTCATTATCAATTAAGAAGAGCGACATTGGTGTTGTGTTAAACACTTTAAAGGATTTTTCTCTTAAAGGGTTTATTAAAGGTTGTGAGAATACTAATACTCCTAATTTGCTCCTTCATTTCAATTAAATCCATTTTATTCTTTCCATTACAGAAATTTGGGCTTTTCATAAAATGTGATTTACCCGAAAATGTCTTTCATATTTTACTACAAAATAATTGTTTTGGTCAATAATTGCAATTAAGAATTTTCTAATGAGGATCTTAGAATATTATAACCCACTCCATTATCTACTAATATTTACATTAATAATCATATTGTTATGGCTCTATCAAATTCTTAAAGGTAAATCAAAACCTACATCATCAGGAATGTCACGAAGAAAAACATATCGAAAACACTACAACCCAAGCTCATTCCTACCTTCTATTATAAGTACATTACGAGAATTGGAAAATATGTCGGATAAATTTGGTATACAATTAAATGAGAGACGAAAAGTTGTAGAATCAAATGAAGAAATTCGACTTTTAACTTCCAAAGTTCAATCTCTAATAAGTTTAAAAGAACAGATCAAATTGATTAAACTGGAATTATTGAACATCAACTTCGGAGATAATCCATTAAATAGGTTTGATTTGGTGGATAATAAATTGAGTTCGTTATTAATTGAGATTAGAAACTTGTTTGATTCTACTGTTTAGTTAATAAATTTTTGTTTGCTTATTGAATAAGATTTAACACATAATTAGTAGGTCAAATTGTACAATGTAATAATTTCGACTTTGTCTTTTCCTATCAATTAGTTCAAAAATTCTGAAATAGTTCCAAATATATATATTTCCTGTAAATAAGGATTATTCTGTGTTGTATTTACGACGGATAAAGATCGATTTTGACTTCTTTAGAGCCTTCACTGAATAGCTTAGGATTCCATAAATCTTTTTGGAAAAAATCTATGATGTCAACTTTAGTACCAGACGAGCAATTATTGTTAGAAAACTATTGTAATTGTATTATAACGATCGTATTTTACAACTCAAAATTATGTGAACATTTCCGAACGCGTTACAACCTCTTATCATCTGACGACGTAGGACGATTTTTAAACGATGGTAATCGAAATTATTTGATTAGAGATTTGGCTTCTAACATTAGTGATGATTGTAGGCTATTGGATTATTTTATGAAACTTAATATGATTATTAAGAATAGTCCTTATGCTATGGATTATTTCACTATTCAATTAAGGGATAATTCTCAATTTATGTATTTAGAATCACAATTTCCGGTTACTCAAAACTCGTTATACAATTTTATTCTGAAGGAATCAACTTCGGTACCTATAGCTTTTCCTGGTTTTTTGCTTTTTGATATAAAGTAATTATTTAGTACCGAAATTAACTTTGTTAGGGGCACTAATTTAGAAATAGAATTTCAACCTATAATAAAGCTCAAAAATCTCGACCTAACTATAGAAGATAAAGAGCAGATCAAAAAAGAATATGACGATATTAATTCAAAGAGGACTCATTTTTACAATTCTATAGTTTTTAATTTCTTTTTAATTTAATTTTAGGGTTCTAGTCATCACCATAATATTTATTACTATTTGGCTAAAGCATATGAAATAACACATACACCTCAAGATCCCAACCTAATACAAAAAATAAGTAAAGGGCTCAATATAACTAATTACAAATTTCGTCAATTTACTAATCGTATTTTCTTATTTCAAAAACACCTTTTTTATATAGGATGTGATTATTTCGATAGGATTATTAATAATGGTGAGTTAGTAGATAATGATTTTGATTACGAATTATATTGTATAATATTAGTCGATCCATCACAAACACAATTCTCACTCTTTATCTGCATCGATTCAATTTGGAGCTTCAAGAATGGAGTTTATGATCAATTCGTATCCTCCTGGTTTTTTATTTTTAATAGGGAGATTGGGACACGATGTCAAAATTATTAATCGAAAAGATTAAGAACCAACTACTAGATCCTTTAACTTGCATTTATAACAAAATAGACCGAATAAATGAGGAAATAATGCTTCAATTAGATTCTTCTAACGAAATATTTTGCAAACAATGTGGTGCAGGTTTTGATGAAGAAGGTAATAGGTTGATGATTTGTGATCTTTGTAATTTGTCCATTCATCAATTATGTCAAATGCCTTCGGTTAAGGAAAATGAATTAGACATTTCGCCTTGGTATTGTTCTGATTGTATATTAGGACAATAATAATTTTCTTTGTTCTAATACTTTGTTGCTTTATAAAGATTTATATATTTTAATAAAATATATATTTAAGAGCTAGTATCCAGATACTTTATATGTTGTTTCAAAATCATCTTGCATAGATTTTTGTGTATCTTTTCGTTGTGTTTCATGCCGATTTTGTTAGAAATCTTGAGGCTGATAATTCAGGTGTATCATATTGATGATAATGTAAATATTTTCCGATCCGTTTTCGCCAACAAATTTCAAACTAAACAACAGATCACCTCTAATAAAATCCTCTTCTTCTGATATAATTAGTATATCAAATTACCTGTTTCTAATTCTGTGGTATTTAAAGCAGTTAATCCTGGTGGAGGAACTAAAAATATTATTTTGATAGGGTTTTTACCAACACTTGCTCTAGAATTTCTTGAATTCAAATCGTATTCGTTATTTAAAATACCAAGTAACTCTTTAGATCTCAAATCTAAAATTTACAAATTATGATACTGATAGATGGATTCTGCAACCAATCACTTTGACTTTCTGCAACATTAATCAAAAATAATACTCCATTGAGAGTTATTGGCTTCTTTGAATAAAACACATAATGTAATGAGGGTATGTTACTTTGATTATATGAGTCATAATAATCTTGAGACTCATTTTGATAATTGACTTAAAGTTGAAATTTTAAAATCATGTACCAGATAAGGAATTGTAGTGACTACCAGAATCTCTATTATAAAACTAGGAATTTTAATAGTATTTATCAATTACATAGGAATTATTGGTTGCTTGCTGATAATCTAAATATCAGTTATATTTTAATTTGCCATAATTATGAGTTGTATTGTAATTATAATATTCCGGGTCTAAAATATCAAATATTTGAATACCATTATTGTATCCATAGTAAATTTGTTTATATTGATTATCTGAATAAGCAAAATTCTATAAATCAAAAGATAAGAAAATATACTTGACTATTTCTGTTATCAAAGGCGTTCTTATTTTTAGCACGTCTGCCTTGGTTTTTGGTTTCAGACTAAGAAGAAAATATTGAGAATTAAATACCTGATATTCATCAAAGAATTGGTCTTCAGGTTTAAAATTCTTACATCTTTTATAAAGATTTCCTGAATTTAACCCTTTATCATTTAATCCTGATTCAATTAGATCTTCCTGTTTCTCTACTTTCTTTTCCTATACTTTATTATCGATATTTGGATACCATTTGCGATTTGAGTGAAGAGTTTGTTTAATCAGATGGAAAAAGAGGTTAATAAACAATCGTCCTATCATATTCAATTTATTATAATAAAATATCCAATAAATTCATTTTATTGGATATTATAAAACGACTATGACTGTTTTTTGAAACTTTAGTCCGGAATTGTACAAATGATCGGAAATGAAGATATTTTTTGTAAAACAGATAATTATGTTCAAAATATCATATAAAATTTTAACATAATCGATTCTATGGCTTTTTACTATATGGGACAAAATTTTTGAAGCCTCGGTTATAGTTCTAGAATATTAGTGCGTCATAGTGAAAATAGGTTGAGGAAGCAATTACAATGGCAAGAAATATAGCTAAGAGTTATTTTATGGATAGTAAATACATAAATTTATTTTCATTCTTACTATTTTATTCATTCAAGAAACTAAAATTACTCGACCAATTAGAATAGAATTATCTTTCAAAAATTTTGTCCCATATTTTGAAGGTGAAACATTAAATAAGAATAGTTTTAAAAATTATCAAAAAAAAAGAATAGTTTCAAAACTTAATACAAAAATAATACCCACAATTTAATGATTAATATAAGAATGTTCTTTTTATAAAGCTAACAATATATTTAAGTGATTTATTATTTATGATCTTCTAGGTAAAAACAATCTGTAAATGGTGTTTATGTGTGATACTTTTAAAGTTTGATAAAAAATATCATATTTAATACCAAATGTATTATTTTATTGTTGTATCACGTAAATTATATAAGCCGGATGTTCATATCATTAAATCAAGATGTTTGTTGAATGATTTCGACTTTACAATGAAAGATCTTATGCTCAGAATCGTGAAAGATTTTTTGATGCCTAAAGATTAGTATGCAGAAAAGAGTATCGAAAAGATAAAATAACAAAGTAAAGCTATTTTACAAACGAGAAAATATAAGATGACTCAGTAATTAGGAAAGATAGAATAAAGTTTAGAATAAATTTTCTAAGAAAAATATATAAGTTAAGCATCGAAAAAATAAAAGATAAAAATGAACAGCTGTATTTACAAAGAAAGAAAGAAGAGTGTTATGTCCTTGAGTTTCATACTCAATGAACAAAATGAAAAATATAAAAGAACAAGATTCCATCCTAACACAATAAAATTTCTATTGTACCAACTTAGCTTCAAACCTTATCCCGACAAAAGAGATAAGATGATGTTCGCTTTTGAAACTGGATTATCTTATCAACAAGTGTCTATTTGGTTTCTAAATGCTAGAAAGAGGTATTTAGATTAAACTTTACATATTTTAATTTATTTTTTCTCTTAAATTTGCATTTAATAGATTGTATGAAATTTTACAGTCACGTCTATCCAGCCATTTAAGATTCATCTCAATCAAACAAAAATTTGAATTTTTTTTAAATCTATTGAAAGATTTTCAGAAAATAAAATATCGAAATTCAATGTGAAAGTTATTTTTTTATCAAAAATTTTGAGAATTTTGGAATAGAGGTAACCCATGCATTGGTGACCATAGCTATTCGTGGCCTTGTTTGAATTTTGAAATTTTGATAAAAAAATTGTGTTATTGTCTATTCACTTTAACTAGACACATGATGGTTTAGGAGTTTTGGTCGAGTCCATACAAAAGATCACCCATAACTGAATGAATAATTTGAATTTTGTATCTGTTTTTTTCAGGATTTAATTGAAATATCTTTGTGAAAAAATTTAAAGTTAATTCTTGTGCGCTACAGGTCTAAAAAAAGACGTGTCTTGTTATCGCGAATAGACAATAATTAAATATAAGAATAGTGCTATTCGTTAAATAAAATTTAGTTAAACAAAATAAATTTTGGAAACCTTTTCCTGGCTTTGTATTCGTGACGTCTGAAATTTCGAGAAATTGGTTGAACTTTCTACAGTATTTTTCGCGTTTTCTGCGCACTTTTATTTTCACGTTTTCTGCGCAAAATCATGCACATTTTGAAACTTATGTACATTTTTAAAAAATTTCAATACATTATATAGATTAAAGGGGACTTATAAGACCAGGGAACTATGTATTGACATAGGGCCTCTTAAAATGTAAATATATGAGAGAAAATTTTTGAAGCCTCAGTTATAATTCTTTCATATGGGACAAATTTTTTGAAACATAAATCTATTATAATTGGTCGAGAAATTTTAGTTTCTTGAATGCATAAAATAGTAAGAATGAAAATAAATCTATGTATTTATCAACTTTACTATCCATAAAATATCTGTTAGTTATAATTCTTGCTATTTTAGTTGCTTCCTCAACCTATTTTCACTATGATCACTAATATTCTAGAATTATAACAGAGGCTTCAAAAATTTTGTCCCATATTATACCATATTTTGCGCAGAAAACGTGAAAAATACTGTAGAATAAAATTGAAGTTTATAAATTGATCTCAATTAATTAAAAAGAAAACCTAAATATTTGAGTTTTGAACAAAGAGAAAAAGTGATTAAAACTAAAAAAATTGCATAATCATTTAAAATTTGATTAAAAATACATTTTTATTAAAAAGTTTAAGTGTCACGAATGCATTGGTGGCACTTTTTTCTGCTATTTTTTTACCATATGGGACAAAATTTTTGAAAGAAACCAATCATTTTGGTTGAAGAATTCAGTATAATTCTCGAAAGAACATTATTATTTTGGTTGAAAAATTTCAATAATTACATAAAAACCTGCTTTGGTTGATAAATAAATATAACTTATACTTATTTATCAACCAAATAATACATGTATTTTTTATTTCAACCAAAATATTAAGATTTCTTCAAAAATTTTGTGCCATATGGGACAAAATTTTTGAAGCCTCGGTTATAATTCTAGAATATTAGTGACCATAGTGAAAATAGGTTGAGGAAGCAATTAAAATGGCAAGAAATATAGCTAAGAGATATTTTATGGATAGTAAAATTGATAAATACATAAATTTATTTTCATTCTTACTATTTTATTCATTCAAGAAACTAAAAGTTCTCGACCAATTAGAATAGAATTATGTAAGAAAATTTTGTCCCATATTGAGGGCCACTAATGCATGGATTACCTGTAAGGGGTGCTCGGTGGTTAAAAAAACATATTTTGAGTAATAATATTGATCCCCTTATTAACTATAATATAAATAAAGAACCCCTATTATATACATTAATTAATAAGGAGTCCGGATATATAAATTATTCCAATAAATATATTTTTGTTTAAAAATTTTCAAAAAAGATCGTTCTTTGACCTATAGACACTTCGTTAATCAAGGGATTCGTAGAGGAACTATTTGCAATATTTTAAACAGGTACGAAGAACGTGAAACAACCAATTACAAACCTCATACAGGCCCCACACCTATGGTAGCGTCAAAAGAACTTTTGAATTCAGTAAAAGAAATATTCAAGAAAAATCCAAATATTTCGGAAAGAGCTGCGGCCTCAAAAGTAGGTATCTCAACTTCATACTTACATGAAATTAAAACCAAAAAGCTAGGCTTTAAGACATATAAAGCCACTACTGTATCAAAGTATAAAGAAAGCCAAAAATCAAGAGCAAAGACAAACTGTCGTAAATTTCTGAAAAAAATTTCAAAATCAAAAACAGAAATTAATTGTGATGGACGACGAAACCTACTGCACTGTAGACCCGGAAGATTTCAATGGGATTAAGTTCTATTCATGCAAAGATAAAAGTGACATTGATCATAAATATAAGCTCAAAGCCAAGGAGAAATTCCCCCAAAAAGTATCTTATTTTGCTAGCCTTGGACGAGAATGGAAATATTTCTAAACCGCTAATATTAAGCCGAACTATGAATAAAGATATTGATCTAAATGAATGTATTAAAAAGAGGCTGATTCCATTTATCAGAAATAAGCATGTTCTCTTTTGGCTCGACCTTGCTTCTCCTCATTATGGAAAATGTGCTACTCAATATCTTGAAAGTAAAAATATCGAATTTATCCAAAAAAGGAAAATCCACCTAATGTCTCTCAAGCTCGTCCAATCGAAAGATTTTGGGCCCTATGTAAAAGAAAATAATCCAAGCTAACATATAAGCCTGATGATCTTGAAATTTTTGAAATGGCGTTTACAAAAATTGCAAAGGAAGTTTAAAAAGAGAGTGGCAAATCCTTGAAGAACTTCAGACAAAAATCAGAAAAATAGGAAGAGATGGAGTTTATGCTGAATTTGAATAGATGAATAAATTTGTAATATCTATTATATTTATTATTATAAATTTAATTAAATTTCATTTATTATTTTAATTTTTATTGATTCGAGAACGATTGTTTTTTAACCACCGAGCACCTCTTATATGTAAAATTTCCCAATTTTTTCCAAAAAATAAAATATAAATTTTCTAGACATAATATGGTAGATAATGTTGTACGGCGGTTAAGAACTTAAAGTTAAATAAAAGTGCTCAAAGAAAACCAATAGAGTGTCTGAAGATTGACTGGGCTGAGGAGGACAGACTATTGAGTGAACTGGCAGGCAACTTTCATATGTTGATGAATCGGGTCTTTGGCGATGATAGACCAAAAACATTGGCGTGGTCTTAACCGACTGTGCCACTATTTATGTCTTTTTTTTCCAATAAAATTTTAGCTTCAATTAAATGGATGTAACACAGAACGACCAAGTGAAGGGATTCACCTGACAGAATCCCGTTGCCGAGACGATTCCGTCGGGTGGTGAGGATAGTGTCGTGGTGTTGAAATTGCTGAAAACCTTGTCTCGACAGCCCTGTGGAAGCGAATAACTGTAAAGTTACGGGTTCTGCAGTGGTAGCGGGTCCACCTACAAGAACTCCTTCCGTACGCTGCGAGGGAAAGCGGGGCTGTACGAAAGCGAGACATCGGTGCACAGCAGATAATTTGATCATTTTATTTTATATAAAAATATTTATGCTAATTTTTAGTGTAATCATTCTGCTTTGTAAAATATTCAGGTTTTAACTTGAAGTAAGACAGCAATTGCATGTGGGAGGATTTGGTTATAGTAAATTCTAAAAAGTATCATAAATCGTGTCTAAATTTGATATTATTGAAGTATTCAAGACCGATATATTAGGGCGTTCCGCGCAAAGAGACACTTGAATTTTTTTTAATTACGCCTTTAATAATATCAAGACTTTTAAACTAATTTATATATACTACAAGCTTTATTTATAAATAATTATATTTTGAATATTATTATGAATAGCTTTCAAAAATTAAAAGATTCAATCTCAGATAAAGAACAGTGGATTTTCATCAAATTTGGCGTAATCCTGGGACACAGTTCTGAGATAATTCATAAAGAATTGGTTGAATCAGTTGGAAATAGTGCCTATAAACTAAATACAGTCAAACATTTAGTTACTAAGCTTAAGAGAGGCTACAATGTGGTCGAAGATAGCCAAAGAGGCGATACAAGTGATATCTCGAAAAAACAAATGTAATAGATAAAATTAAATGATTGTTGACCCAAACTAGAACATGATCTTGCCTCGAACTTTCCATGCGGGTAAATTGTAGTAAAACAACAGTATTTCGATATTTAACAGAAGATTTACAAATGAAAAAATTATTAAGTAAACTGGTACCTCATTTTCTCACGGATGAACAAAGATAACATAGAGTGTTGGCATGTAAAAACAATATGCAACTCTTATCGAGACAAAATAGCCTACCTAATCGAACTTTGGCAATAGATGAAACTTGGGTGTCTTTATACATGCAACCCCAATGTGACCAGATTCGATCTTGAAGAAATAAGAATGAAGACCCACCTGAATTTATACTTCAATCTAAATATGAAAAAAGAGTGTGCTAATATTAGTAATGGATTTTCAAGGTGTTGCTTATTGGAAGCTCTATGATCATAAAGAGACTGTAACTTCAGATGTCTATAAAATCTTCGTAATCGAATTATTACACAAATAGTTACCTGATAAGAAATCCAAGGTACCTATAATATTACATGATAATGCTAAGTCGCATAAATCAAATCTTATAAAGCAGTATTTTATTGATGAAAATATTCGGATTTGGGATCATCCTCCCTATAGCACTGATATTAGCCCACCTGATTTCAATTGTTTTGGGAAATTAAAGAGAAAGTTAAAGGAAAAAATTTATGATGATTGGCATGAACTAGAAATTCAGCTAGAAAGTGCAATTCAGGAGCTTAATGCTAAAGGTTTTATGAATGGTATCCTGAAGTTAACAGAAAGATGGAGAAGTGTAATAGATGCAGAAGGTTCGTATATATAAACATACTAATTTTTAACTTTATATCTTTTATAGTAAATTTTTTCGAGTGTCTCTTTGCTCGAAACGTCCTAATATTTAATTTATGGTTTAAAACTCTGATTACACCAGCTTAAGGAAATTCAAAGCCTTTAATTTGGCATAATCCTATACAAATTTCGAAACATTTTTGTGCATTTGAAGAGCCTAATTTAGTTCTTTATTGAGCCAATATTACATTTAATCGCTCAACATTTAAATTTCATATGATTTTTTGCAAATCAAGTTTGATTAACCTCTGAATGATGTTTGTTTAGCTAGAATTGATAGTGTCGGAGAAGTCAAAACATTATGAAACAATAAACACAATTTTATTTTTTATACAGAATAAGCTGGCAGATCATTATTGAGGATCTCGGTGGAACGATAATCGCTGTTCAAAATAACGATTGGGATCTTGATCATCAATTGATAAGGTACAAAATCTTTGTTTATGATGGTTATGAGTATGCTCAAGTAATGATCTATTGCGATCTCTTCTTCTTCATTACTAAAATGGATGTTGTTGAGTTCATTGTTTTTGTTGTTCAATCTCAGACGAATAGTCTTTTCTTCGTGTTCCATTTTTGCACTACTTAGAGGCTCATCATATCTATCATAACATAAAGTTTCGTTGAAATTCTTGCTGTTATTATTGAAGATGGGCTGTTTGAATTCTTTGATGTTATTCTTAATTGATCTGGTTCTCTTGATTAGCTTCTTGAACAAACTTATATCATTAAAATGAGTCAACTTTATACATTGTTTGAGAACACAGCTCGCACTTTGAATATAATATCCCTTTTCCAACATAGAGAGCTTTAAATCTAGATTGATATTTTCTTTCTTACCAAATGCCTTGAATTCGCTATAAATGTTGTAGCTGATCAAGTTGTTCCATGTGTTGTTGATGTTAATGTTTTCCCATAAAATCAAGTTATTTAAAAGCATGTTTCTTTTGATTTCCACTTCTTTTGTTACTATAGTTCCTTTGTATTCTATCTTTATGTGATATTGGATTTCGCAATGTTTATTTTTCATACTAGGAGGAAGATTACCCGGCAAAGCAAACTCAAAGTAGTATTGATTGTTTCCTACTTCTACTGGAGAAGTTGATAATGACAATATGTTTATTCTTTTGTTGAACAGCTTTATAAAGCCTTTCAACTTTAATTCATTTTTACAGTTAGACATCATGCCATTAAATAGTTTACCGTTACTTTCTTCATTGTTTCCGTTGTATTCTATTACCTCCTCGCAAATTATTGCAATTTCCTTCATTTATGGTTTTAAGAAATTTCATGCTATTTATACTTGCAAAATGATATGTAAATCATTTAATCTGTTTCAAAATCAAGACAAATAAAGGATGATAACGAATTTTCCCCTTAAACTAATGAAAAATGTTATTTAAATTCGTATCTTTTCATTTTGCCATTTGAGGTTTAATGTTTTAGATAGAATTCCTATACTAGCTGGTAGAATATTATTTTACGCTGCTATCTTGAGGTAGCAAAAATTATCTAATCAAACCACGGAAATCGGGCTTCTATGAAATGTCGGTCAATCTTATCTATTAATTGGTTCAATTCCTGATT
Organism: Holacanthella duospinosa; assembly: GCA_002738285.1. Taxonomy (NCBI): domain Eukaryota; kingdom Metazoa; phylum Arthropoda; class Collembola; order Poduromorpha; family Neanuridae; genus Holacanthella; species Holacanthella duospinosa. The sequence goes on along the minus strand of NIPM01001030.1, from coordinate 2,124 downwards.
AGATGAAATTGGACTGTGATCGCTATTTATTGAAGATGATGTTTTCAATTTAATTTACCGGTCTATGACTAGGCTGATGACTGTTATTAGTCATCTGTCTTTATTCTTATTTTGGTATAATCCTGCTAAGATCCCTTTTTGATTTATAGCTCGATCAAAATGGCTAATAAATATTAGATAATAAAAATCTAATCTAATGATATAAGTTGACTCATAAGGCTAGCTTTTTGGTCAAAAAATTTGCTCGATAGAAAAAGATACTTAGTCATTGGATTCATGTGTCACCGATATCTAAAACATTTTCATTAGAGCAAATAAAAATTATTCATTAATGTTTTTCATTTATAAATTGCATTGTATCAATGTTTTCATTCTTTGCAATAATCTTCAAACTCTTTATATCTTGTCAAATCACAAATTTGGAAAACCGACTAAAAATCACGTTTTTTTACAATTGGAGAAGACGTCTTTCGAGATTTGATAAAATATGTTGTCAAATTTCACTTTATTAACCATTTCTATCATGTTCATTGTTGGATGTAAAGATCTAATGCCATCTTTCTAAACTTTAGATAAAGCAATCTAAATCAAAATGATATTGAACTTAAATGAAGTACATTTTTCAAAGTTTAAACTTTTAGCCAAGGTTTTTGAGAATCTATAATTTGTTGATCTTGGCAGTGACGAATCAAAAACATCTCAATTCGAATTTCACATTAGACGTTATTGGCGAGATAAATTCGAACAAATGATTCAGGCATAGTTTCTGATAAATAATATCATTTAGGATCTATATTCATGAACAATATATGCCTTTATTTCTTTTTGAAGGTACAAGTAACAATCGAAAAAACATATTAAAAATCTGAAAATAATTCAAAGTTGCAATATTGGATTGCTAAGAGTATTAATCTATCCTATGTTCTAATTATAGTACTTTAAACTCATAATATTAAATTAATATAACTATAAAAAAACGCATTTTACGATTTCACCCCAATCTACCAACAATTACACTCCGCAAAAAAAATTAACACACCTTTATAAGGATAATGAGAATATATTGAATAAAAATAACAAATCAAATATATAAAGAAATAAATTTATAAAAATAAAATCAATTTTTTTTAAAATATAAATTCTTTATTTAAATTTATAGTCAAAAATCCATTTTTTGAGTTCAAAAAAGAATTAACACACCTGTGAAAATTTAATTTTTAAATAAAAATAAAACTTTATTAATCTAATTAATAATCTATTTGGGCTCCATTTGACTCTATTATTTTTATCAATCTCTTTGGGATTGATTCATAAAGATTTGTAATGGGTTTTTTTCTATTTCATTAGCAGCTTTCTTTATTGCTTTAATATGCTCTTCCTTTTTATAGTATTGATTATTTGAATAAATTTTTGATACAATTATAGAGCAGACATTTTCTATTATATTTATATCAGGACTGCAGCTTGGCCAATCAATTTTATTGATTTTTTCTCTATTAAAAAATTGACTACTTTATGAGAAGTATGTATTTTTGCATCGTCCTGCTGCCATATCCAATTATTTTCTCCTAATTCCTGGATACAAAAAGAGATGAATGTATCATTTAAATCTTTAATATATTTTGTTGAGTCATATTTCCCTTCAATTACTTTAATTTTAAAGTTTCCGTTGCTTGATATAGCTCCTATAATAATGATACCTCCGCCGGCAATTTGGAGCTTAATCTTTGATGGTCCAATCATTTTATCTCCTTCATTATAAAAAAACTACCCATGTTGTCTGTACCATCAAAGTTAAAGCGCTTTTCGTCGCTAAATATGACTTTAAACAAGTCTGTTCTTTGTATCAAATGATATTTAGCAAATTCGAGCCTGGAACTCATATCGGCACTGTTTAATGGCAATTTCTTTTGTATAAACCATACTTAAACCCTAAATATTTAAGTATATTAGCTATTGTTCTCTTATAAACATCAAAATCCAAGTTTTTTTTGACTATATTAGAATTTAATATACACTGCCCGTCAAAAGTGATTCAGTGTTTGGGAGAATCGAATTTAAATGGTAATTCATGAATGAGTAAGACTTCAAGCAAGCTAATACTCATATGGTAGATAGATACAG
>NIPM01001029.1:0-31670 GCA_002738285.1 Holacanthella duospinosa | reverse complement strand
TTCAGATAAAGAACAGCGGATTTTCATCAAATTTGGCGTAATCCTGGGACAGAGTTCTGGGATAATTCATAAAGAATTAGTTGAATCAGTTGAAATAGTGCCTATAAACTAAATACACTCATACTTTTAGTTACTAAGCTTAAGAGAGGCTACAATCTGGTCAAAGATAGCCGAGGAGGCGATACAAGTAATGTCTCGAAAAAAGTAAATGTAATAAATAAAATTAAAGAATTGTTGGCCCAAACTAGAACATGGTCTTGCCTCGAATTTTCAATGCGGGTGAATTGTAGTAAAACAACAGCATTTCGATATTTAACATAAGATTTACAAATGAAAGAATTATTAAGTAAATGGGTACCTCATTTTCTCACGGATGAACAAAGAGAACATAGAGTGTTAGTATGTAAAAACAATATGCAACACTTATCGAGACAAAATAACTTAATTAATCGAACTTTGTCAATAGATGAAACTTGGGTGTCTTTATACATGCAATCCCAAAGTGACCAGATTCGATCTTGGAGAAATAAGAATGAAGACCCACCTGAATTTGTACTTCTATCAAAATATGAAAGAAATAAAATGCTAATAGTAGCAATGGATTTTCAAGGTGTTGCTTATTGGAAGCTCTGTGCTCCTAAAGAGACTGTAACTTCAGATATCTATAAAAACTTCCTAGTTGAATTATTAAGCAAATGGTTACCTGATAAGAAATTCAAGGTGCCTATAATATTACATGATAATGCTAAGCCGCATAAATCAAGTCTCATAAAGCAGTGTTTTATTGATGAAAATATTCGGGTTTTTGATCATCCTCCCTATAGCCCTGATATTAGCCCACCTGATTTAAATTGTTTTGGGCAATTAAAGAGAAAGTTAAAGAAAAACATTTATGATGGTTGGCATGAACTAGAAATTCAGCTAGAAACTGCAATTCAGGAGCTTAATGCTAAAGGTTTTATGAATGGTATCCAGAAGTTAACCGAAAGATGGAGAAGTTTAATAGATGCAGAAGGTTCGTATCTATAAACATACTAATTTTCAACTTTATATCTTTTATAGTAAATTTTTTTCGAGTGTCTCTTTGCTCGGAAAGCCCCACTATTATTTTACATATACAGATTAAAATTCTAATCTTCACAATTGTGAATGCTATTGTCGAAATCTCGTAAAATCTAAATTGAGTAATACTTATTGAAAATAGCACCAACTTCGATATATTAGAAGCTTATAACCGCTTTAGAAGCACAAAAATTCACAATTTCGAAATTAGGAAACAGTAATTTCAAGTTTTTTAGAATATTAATTACACTGCCCGTCAAAAGTGATTCAGTGTTTGGAAAATTCGAACTTAAATGGTAATTCATGAATGAGTAAGACTTCAAGCAAACCAAAACTCATATGGTAGATAGATACAGCTTTTGTCTATAACTTATCCAAATATTATAGATATCTTTTAAAAATTGATAGAGATATGATTTTTCAAAGTTACAAAATTTTCATTCTAGAACATTTTAAAATACCGCAAAATTGTTCGTTTTTATTTCAAATCCTTAGCAGAAGGTATTAAGGCTTATTTAAATGACAAGAAGAACATTGAAGAAAATTGAAACAAGTATTAACGAACTTGCTTTAAATGGAAAATCTTCAAGAAAAATAGCTGAAATTGTTAGAGTTTCACAAGCAACAGTGTCCAGAGTAATAAATAGAGTTGAAAAAAATACTCCAGAGCCTATAATAGGTCGTCCTCGGGTCTTAGATAAGTATGATGAAAAATATATTGGAAGATTAGCAACAAGTGGTAAATGCTCCACCTCTACAGAAATTCAGCGGGAACTCAAGACCTATGCAGGAATATCAGCCTCTTCGAGTACTATACTGCGCACATTAAAATGTAGCAACATCGTACCTAGATACAAAAAGAAATGCCCACAATTAAAAAAATCTCATCGTCGAGTAATATCAGAATTTGAAAAAACACACAGAAATTGGGAAAATAAGGACTGGGATATGGTTATATGGTCAGATGAGACTAAAGTAAATATAGAGGGATCTGATGGATGTGATAGAACTTTCAGAAAAATCTGGGAACCACTCAGAGATCACAATATTACTCAATCAATAAAATTCGGTGGTGGATCAATTATGGTTTGGGGATGTATGCTTTCATCAGGTGTTAGGTATCTTTGTAGAATTGATGGCAGTGTTAATGCTGAGATATATGAGAGCATTCTGGATGACGAGCTGATGTATAAAATTGACTTGTATGACTTGGATAAATCTAAAATTGTCTTTAAAAATCACAATGCGTCCTCTCATGCCGCTTCAAGTATAAAAAAATGGTTCAAAAGAAACGAAATAAAGGTAATGAAAAGGCCTGCACAATCTTCTGACCTTAACCAAATTAAACATTTATGGGATCATATGAAAAGAGAGCTAAAAATTCGATTACTATGTAAAGACAAAGATGAAATTTGGGAGAGAATTCAAGATATATGGAACAATATTTCAGCTGAAGTATGTCTTAAACTTGTTAGTTCAATGCCTAGGAGACTCGAACAGATAAGAAAAACTAAGGGCGGTCACACAATCTATTGATTTTCATTTTTTTAAAAATTCGTCAAAACACTGAATCATTTACTTTCAACTTTGAGCAATCATATCTCTATCATTATTTTAAACATATCTATAATATTTGGATAAGTTATAGACAAAGGCTGTATCTATTTATTATATGAGTATTGGCTTGCTTGAAGTCTTACTCATTCATGAATTACCATTAAGTTCGAATTTTCCAAACACTGAATCACTTTTGATGGGCAGTGTCATCACGAAATAAGACGAGGATCCTTTAAAAAAGACAGCGCCAATAACTTTATTAAAGATTGCTTGAGAAATTCCATGAGAATACATAATTTTAATATTTTGGTTGTGATTGACAACGCTCCATGCCATACCAATATTGAGACCGTATTTACTGAAGAGGAGTTCAGAAATAATAGGGTTTTGAGGCTCGCACCCTATAGTCCTATGCTGAATCCAATTGAGTTGGTATGGTCTAGTCTTAAGGCCGGGATCAAAAGAGATTTAGATGAACAAATTTCGGGGATATTGGAACACGATGGTAGAATAGATGAGAGTCAAACAGAGTTTCGAATGAGTAGATTAGAAGAAATAATAAGACAAAATATCCCATTGATTGATGTAAGTTTTTGTATTAGTTTATTGCTAGCATTTATAGATACATTACTGATGCTTCAAATATGACTGATATGTCTTTTTAGCTACTTAAATGCTACATTCAATTTACTTTTTTGAAATTTAATCGATATATTTTGAAAAAAATTTATCGTTTAAATGTTATAAATTTCTATTTAGTTCTTGTTTAGCCTTAAATAGATTTATTTTAATCTTTTTATAAATTTTTTTATTCTAATTAGGTTTTTTTAATAGTTTTTATAAATTGTTTAGTCCTAATTAGGAGTTGTAAAGATATAATCGTCTTTTTAGAAGCAATATTTTCGTTAATAGTGGCAGATTGCATTTGCCCTGTTTTGATTTTCAATCATTCTCATTCTTTAAAAATAAAATATATTGAAATTTTATTGCTTTAATTTAGTAAAGTTTATTTAATGTGTTTCAAAAATCACATAATTTGTCTGTATTTAAATTTATAAAATTGGACAGGAATAACGGACCACACCTTATAAAAGAGACTCAGAAATCTAGTTCTTCTACTTGTCTAAGAGATTAACGATTTCAAATACACTCCGTCGTCCGATCAATGATAGCTCATTAGGGCTGTAAAGAGGAAAATGAATATGAAGTCTCCATAAAAATGATTACTAAATTTATTTATTTTCAATAACATTAGGGTGTCCAAGAAAATGTGGCGGTGAAATTTTTCTCCACACCTCGTTTAAAGTGTAATAAATTGAAACCAAAACTGATTATATATAATAGGGATATAATTTATTTATAAATAATACACACAGTTTTGTTTTTTTCAAAATGAATTTTAATGAAAAATTGATTGAACCATTTAGTGCTCAAGATCAGTGTATAATTATTAAATATTTAACTCTCATGGTAAATGTCTTTCTCAAATCCAACAAGAGTTAAAGAATACTTTAGGTAATAGTGCAATGTCTCTGAGAACAGTTGAGAGATGGCAATCAAGGTTTAAGAAAGGAGAGATATCGATAGAAGAAGCTCGCGGAAGGCCATCTGAAAAAGGAGATGAAAAACTAGGACGTATTGAAGCTGTTAAAGGACTTTTATTGGAAAACAAAGCTATAAGTGTGAGGCTAATTAGAGAGCGTTTGGATATCACCAAATCATTAGTGCATCTAATTTTAACTGATGATCTAAAGTTGAATAAACGACATGGTCGCTATATAACAATGGAACTAAACGCAGATCAGAATGATCACAGGGTTCAGGCTTGTATATTTAATCTCTCCAATTATATTAAGACTAAAGAAAAGCTGAAAATAACTCTAACTTTTGATGAAACATGGGTTGGTTTGTACATGGCGCCACAGAAGGATCAACCGATGTCCTAGCTAAAACCTAGTGAAAAGGGACCAGAATTGGCAATGAACAAACGTTATGGAGATAAAAGGATGTTGCTTTTAGCAATGGACTACAATGGTATTGCATTTTATCATCTGTGTAGCGAAAAAGAAACATCAATGCTGAGAGCTTAAAATCGATTTTAAGCGAAAAAATTCCTAAATGGTTAAGCACTAAAAGGTTTTCTTAAGCCTATAATTTTGGATAATGTGAGACCACACAAGGCTAAACTCTTATAGGACTTTTTAGTAGATAAGCAAATCGAGCAATGGTACCAACCACCATATTCTCCCGATATTTCGCCATGTGATTATGATTGTTTTGGACCTCTTAAACGTAAGCTTCGTGTTGTGCAATTTGAAACTTGGTCGGTGTTCCAAACTTGGCTAGAAATGATGGTTTTAAAAGGAATGAATCGAGGGCTGTATCGTGGTGTTCAAAGACTGCCTGAGCGCTGGAAAAGTGTCATTGACAATGATGGAAACTACACTTAATTATACTAAATTTTTGTCAATTTCTATAAAGTATTTTTCGAGATATAACAAAAAAATTTTACCGCCACATTTTCTTGGACACCCTAATAATATGGGACAAAATTTTTGAAACATAATTCTATTCTAATTAGTCGAGGAATTTTAGTTTCTTGAATGAATAAAATAGTAAGAATGAAAATAAATTTATGTATTTATCAACTTTACTATCCATAAAATATCTGTTAGTTATAATTCTTGCTATTTTAGTTGCTTCCTCAACCTATTTTCACTGTGATGCATTAATATGGGACAAAATTTTTGAAGCCTCAGTTATAATTCTTTCATATTAGTGATCATAGTGAAAATAGGCTGAGGAAGCAACTAAAATGGCAAGAAATATAGCTAAGAGTTATTTTATGGATAGTAAATACTTAAATCTATTTTCATTCTTACTATTTTATTCATTCAAGAAACCAAAATTCCTCGACCAATTAGAATAGAATTATGTTTCAAAAATTTTGTGCCATATATGTGGAAATGAAATGGCCAAAATCAAAATCAGACATTATGAAATGTATGTAAAATGAATAAATAAAAAATCAAAATAATATATTTATATTATTTAATTATTTTGTTATATTTTGTTCCTTACTCTTTCACTTATCGCAATATAATGGCTTCTTTTAAGTGATCAAAACACAACTTTTATACAAAGTAGTAATCGATAGATTTCTCACATAAAACTATTTTAAAAATACAAAAACAAATAATATGAATTATAAAATAATCTTCACACCTAAAGGTTTATTTCTATATCTTTTTGTTCATTTCGAGTGTTTATTGTCTGTTTTATTGAGTCAACTTTGTATATATTTTTTAATTTTAGTTCTAAACTTTCTCACCATAAATTATAGAAACAAAATTTGCATCATAGTTAAAACTCTCTTAATAATTATAAAATGCATTAAATCAATATTTATTGAATTTATACTTGGAACTCCATAATTTAATATTTTTGGATTAAAAACTGTTATTTTTTAATATTTAATGCTCGATTTAAAATTCGGCAATTTCATTTCCGCATATATGGTGTGGTTCGTTATTCCTGTCCAATTTTATAAATTTAAATACAGACAAATTATGTGATTTTTGAAACACATTTATTTATTAAATTAAAGCAATAAAATTTTAATAACCTTTATTTTTAAAGAATGAGAACGATTGAAAACAAATGCAATCTGCCACTATTAACGAAAATATTGCTTCTAAAAAGACGACTAGACACTTTAAAGAATAAATACAAAAGCTATACATAAGTCTGTAAATAGATTTGAAGAAATTATAAAAAAAGTCCTGGTCGTCCTACTAAAATAATTACTTCTAAAGTCATCCACTCTGTTAATAAAATACCAAAATGTCCTTCCACATATTTCGAGGAGAAATGTATATAAACACTTTAAAAATGAAACATTAAATTAAATATATTTTATTTTTAAAATAAATATTACGCTTCTTATTATTTTAGTTTTTTGACAGGAATAACGGACCACACCTTAGTATCGGAAATACAAGCATTTTTCTTATTTTACAAAAATCTAGGATTTCATTCAAAAAATGCAACATTTTCAAGTTAAATTTGACAAAATGAAATTTTGTCTCTTCTCTTCTCTATATATAAATTTGAAAATCTGCGAGTGTGTGTGTTATCGAACTCCTCCTTTAATTTTTAAGCAATAATTTTGAAACTTTAGACATAGATTAAGATATATTAGGAGGGTGCACATTGCTATTTATCTTTTTTAAATAGGCCTTCTAGGCACTACAAATCGATGTTTTAGTGATACAAGCACTAAAAGAATAACATTTTAACCAATCAAAAACCGCCATTTTGATTATGATTCTTGATGTTGATAAAAGTTTTTTATTTTTTAAATTTAACATCTAAAGATATTACAGACATTGATTCAGTTATTAAAAAGAAATAAGAATATCGATTAAAAAGTTAACGATCTAATCAAATTTCAATGAATTTGTATTCTTTTATCTCTATATATATAAATCCGAAAATCTGTGTGTATATGTGTGTATGTGTTATCTAACTCCTCCTTCAGTTTTTAACCAATACATTTAAAACTTTAGACATAGATCAAGATATATTACGAGGGTGCACGTTGCTATTTATCTTTTTTAAATAGGCCTTCTATGCTCTACAAATCGATGTTTTAGTGATACAAAGACTAAAGGAATAACCTTTTAACCAATCAGATATCACCATCTTGATTATCTTAATAAAAGTTTTATATTTTTTAAATTTAGAATCTAAAGATAAAGATATCCATTTAGTTATTAATAAGAAGTAAGAAGATCGATTAAAAAAGTAGAAATATAATCAATTTTCAATGAATTTATATTTAATTATATATTACGCCGTTTCACGCAAAGAGGTAAAGGAAAAAATTTATTATGAGATATAAAAAAGATAAAACTTTGTAGTTTATATATATGAACCTTCTACTTTTATTACATCGCTCCATCTTTCAGCTAGCTGCTGAATACCATTCATATGACCCTTTATATTAAGTTCCTGGATAATACTCTCTAGTTGTAATTCCAACTCTTCCCAATTGTCATAATCATTTTCTCTTAACTTGCTCTTTAATTTACCAAAACACTTAAAATCAGGTGGACTTATATCTGGACTATATGGAGGATGATACCAAGTAAGGATTTTGTTATCATCAAAAAAATCCATTACAAGCTTTTATTTATGAGGTCTTGCATTATCCTGTAAAACTATAAAGTACTTGAATTTCTTATCAGGTAGCCATTTTAGTAAAACTTCATTAATAAAGCCTATATAGACTTCTGAAGTTACCGTCTCTTTAGGTGCACAAAGCTTCCAATATGCAACACCATTATAATCCATTGCTAGTATAAGCATTCTATTTCTCTGATAGTTTGATTGTGCTACAATTTGTGGTGTGCTTTCGTCCTTAGTTCTCCAAAATCGATACTGGTCACACTGAGGTTGCATATATAAAGTAAGTCAAGTTTCATCTATAGCCAATGTTCTGTTTATTAGGTTTTTTTTGTTTCGATAACTACTCCAAATTATATCTACATGATAATACTCTATGTTCTCTTTGTTCCTGTGTGAAAAAATGAGGAACCAATTTGCTCAATAATTTCTTCATTTGTAAATCTTCTGTTAAATGCAAATAAACAGTAGCTTTGCTACAATTTACTAACATTGAAAGTTCGAGGCAGACCAGGTTCTACTTTGAGCAAGACATTCTTTGATTTTCTCAATTGTATTTTCTTTTATTAAATGATCACTTGTATCTCCTCCTCTAGTGTCTATAACGCAATTTTGGCCCTTATTAAACTTAGAAACCATATTTTTCACTGTATTATATTTATAGACCTTTTCTTTTATCGTTTTAACCAATTCTTTGTGTATCATTCCCGAACTGTGGCCTAGAATTACTCCAAATTTAATAAATATACGTTGTTCTTTATTGGTTATTGAATTTTTTAATTTTTGTAAGTTATCCATAATAGTAATTTAAACAAATATGCTTTAAAAATAAAGCTTAATTTATAGAAAATATTACATATAAATCTTGGCACTAGATATTAATTTGCATATTTATTATTAATTAATTCGCTTACCTTTACCTTTTTGCTTAAAACGGCGTAATAAAAAGTTTGGCTGATCAACTTAAATCGTTTGGGGCAGAGGTAAAGGAGGAGGATATTGTTATGACGCTTTTAAATAGTCTAGGGGAGGAATATGCAATTTTAATCGTGGTATTAGAGAATAAGGATACGGAAGAACTTAACATGAATTTTGTTACGGGGAGATTATTGCATGAGGAAGTAAAACAAAAGGTGCAATCGGACGAGAATAGGAATGAGAAATTGTTTGCAATTAAAAATAGGAAATATTGGGATAGTTCAAAAAACAATAATTACAATAGGCACTCATATAACAATCACCACAAAAATATAGTCACCAGTTATAAAAAAGACAAAAAATGTTATAGCTGTCAAAGAATCGGGCATATTGCAAGAGACTGTAAGAGAAATCAAAATTTTATCAACCAAGCTAAACTTTGTCAAGAAAAGAGACAGAATGATTACTTCTTTGTAGCCAGAGAAAACGTAGAGCAGAACATATGGTTCATTGACAGTGGAGCCAGTCAACACTATACATGCGATAAATCAAATTTAATTAATTATAAACTATACAAGAATTTACCTCAAGTATATATGGGTAACAATACGATGGCTAAAGCAGAGGGAAAAGTAGACATGATAATATATGTATCTAGATCTATTTAAAGACTTAAAGACGTACACTATATTCCTGACATAAAGAAAAACTTGATATCTGTCTCAAAATTAATCGATAATAGATACAAAATCGATTTCTTAAAAGATAAGTGTATAATTTCATATGGAGATGAGAGCATAAAATGCAACATAATTGGAAACATGTATCAGATTAAACACGGAAAATCAGCTTATGCAATGAAACCTGAAAGCGCTAAGGTATGGCACGAGAGACTTGATCATTTAAATTACTCTATTCTAAAACAAATGAAAAATAAAAATTATATTACCTATCAGAGTACTGAACAAATGGATATGTGCCATGGCTGTATTAACGGAAAACAAAAAAGAGATACTTTTAAAACCATCACTCATGATCAATCAAGAAGACCCCTCGAATTATTGCATATGGATACATGCGGGACAATGAATGAGAAAAGATCAGGAGGAGCAGCATACTTTTTTCTTATTATAGATGATTTCAGTAAAATGACTTTTGTGTACTTATTATCGAAAAAGTCAGAAGCATTTGATAAGTTTGTTGAATTTATGAACAGAGCCGAATTAGTTACAAGAAAGCGCATCTTCAAGATAAGATCAGACAATGGATCAGAATTTAAAAACAAACACTTCATTAACATGTGCAAAGAGAGAAGGATATTGCAACAATTCACAGCACATTATTCTCCACAAATGAATGGCGTAGTTGAAAGAGCGAACCGTACATTGGTTGAAATGACAAGGGCAATGCTTTATAGAGCTAATGTTCCTAAGAATCTGTGGGGTGAAGCCTTAGTTACAGAAGTAAGAATCAGGAACCTAGTATATAATCCTGCAAAAGGAAAGTCACCTAGCGAGATATATTATGGTAGCAGTTCAACACTTGATACACTTAAACCATTCGGATATCTAGCACATGTCCATATACCAAAAGAGAAAAGGTCAAAACTATACTCAAAGTCCGAACAACACATACTATTAGGATATGGCAGCAATCTGAGAATATTAGATTACTAAATTTATCAATAAAAAAATTACCATTAGTAGAGATGTGCTATTCGAAGAATAAGTATATCCAGGACTTAAATTTGATAATGACAAGAAGGCCGGTGAAATTATGAATACTAAATATCACTTTTATGAATATATCAATTCAAAGAGGGCCTTAATTAATGATTTAAACATGAATTCTACGAACTCAACGCATGTACAAGCACAGGATGAGGACACAAGCAGTCTTAGTGATTTAAGTTCTAATAACATTTCTACCAATTACCAAAATGAACACGATATAAACATCTCTAACATGACTCCAGAAGAAGTAACTGAACCAAGAAGATCTAGACGTTTAAAAAATATGCTCCAGAGTATTCCCTGTTAGCAAGAAAACCAATAACATTACATGAAGCAAATGAAAGCGAGGAAAGTGATTTTTGGACAAAAGCGATGAAAGAAGAACTAAATTCATTAAAGTCGAACAATACTTGGGAATTAGCTACCTTACCACCAGGAAAGAACTTAGTAGGTTGCAGGTGGGTTTACAGAATAAAGGAAGAAAACCTTTCAAATAATAAAGTATATAAAGCAAGGTTAGTTGCAAAGGGTTACTCTCAAAAAGAAGGAATCGACTACCAAGAAACGTTTGCATCAGTCCTAAAGATGACCTCGCTGAGATTATTATGGCTTATTCTGCAAAACATAACCGCCTACTCGACCAAATGGATGTCAAGTCAGCTTTTTTAAACGGAGAAATCGAGGAGGTAATCTATATGCAGCAACCACCAGGCTTCATTGAAAAAGAGGGACTAGTATGCAAACTTAAGAAATCCATCTACTGGCTTAATAAAGTCCAAGAAATTGGTTCATTAAGCTAAATAAAAAATTAAGTGAGATGGGATTTACTATGTCTAAGCACGAAAATGGTATATTCTTTAAACATATACTTAATAGGGAAGTTGTTATAGGAGTCTATGTCGATGACATTGTTCCAAGCAGTAATTCAAAAAATTTACTAGATGAGACAAAAAAACAGCTATCAGACACATTTGAAATGAAAGACATGGGTCCCTTATCCTATATTCTCGGAATAAATATAAATGTTAACAAGAATTACTTGGAAATATGCCAGCAAGTCTATATTAACAATCTCCTTATTAGATATAACATGGTCAATTGTAGAGGTGCCACTACACCCATAGATCCTGGTGCACACATAAGCCCGTACAATAAGGTCATGAAAAAAGACAACGTTAATATTCATGACAATCTAATATTAATGGTTATAATTACCCTTCAGTAGTAGGCTCACTTATGTACCTAATGGTAACAACAAGGCCTGATATTGCTTATGTAGTTGGTGTGGCAAGTAGACATATGAACAACTACGGCCCTGAGCATATCTCCTTCATTATTCGCATCCTTCGTTATTTGAAACAAACTTCTTCCTATAAAATTGTTTATATAATAACCCAGATAATCTTATTGGGTACACTGATTCAGATTACGCTCCAGACTTGGCTACAAGACAAGACGTTCCACTTCAGGCTTTGTATTCTTACTTTCTGGTGGTACTATAAGTTTGAGAAGTAAGTTACAACACTGTGTTTCTTTGTCTTCTTGTGAGGCGGAGTTTTTTGCAGCGGCTGAAGCTTTTAAAGAAGGCCTTTGGCTTAAAAATTTGCTAGAAGAACTAAAAATTAAAAGAAATACCCGATTAGGAAATAACCCGTGTCTAAATGATTATGAAAGGAAAATTTTTTCATTTAAAGAAAGCAAAATCCTAACTCAAATGAAATGGAAGAAGAGAAAGAAAGCGAAATTGATTTATAAAAATTAAATCAAAACGAGCAAGAAATCGAGAAACATAAAAGTAAGTTTAGAAATCAATTGATTGTCTTTGGAGATAATCAAAGTGCTATCTCCATCTCTAAGAATAATGTTTTGTATAACAGAAGCAAAAATATATGCGTTAAATTTCACTTTGTACGTGAAATTATCAGTTCAGGCTTAATAGCCTTCAAGTATATCGATACTAATGATAACTTAGCAGATTTATTAACAAAAGGGCTAAGTAAAGTAAAAACTGAAAAGCATTTATTGAAAATGGGAATAAAAGAGAAAGAAAATAACTTCTAACAGAATCAAGACCACCAAAATCAGTTTTTCAGATTAGCAATCTTTCAAGATCCTAACCCAGACGAAAGGAATACAATATTGCATGGGAGACTTGTAAAGCAATATTTATATCCCTTAAACAGGAACTAGGATTGGTCTAAGGAGACCGCAAACAATTGTGGTTATAAATACTACTAGTCTTTTTATTAAACACGGTTTTAACAATATTTCAAACTTAACTTAACAATAATCAATTCTTCAACTTCCAAAAGCCAGAAGATGTATTTAAATGTATGGAACAATTGATTATCCGATTTAATGAATTGTAGATTGAAATCGATGGTATATCTTTAACTAGATTGATTCGAACGATTTATTATGGTGGTGGTGGGATATTGAAGATGCTCAGTTTCTTTCATTTGAGATTTTATTTGTTTTCCAAATTTCATGAACCGGTATTTGCTATTTTGAAGCAATTTACGAGGCAATTGATCGATCGGTTTTTGGAGACTCAAATTCCATTACCTGAAGTAGAGATGGAGGAGCGGGCGGAGGAAGTTAGAGAGAATATGAAGAAAATGAATTTGGAAAAATCTATATTAATGGTAGAAAAAGAATATGAAGAAATCATCAGACTTTGGACAAGGTTAGAAGATTAAAACTATACATTCTTTAATGAACAATACAATAAAATTGTTATAATATAATTCTCGATGACTAAGGTCGATTTTTGTAAGTTTTATGATTATTGTTAATCTAATTCTATCGATCTATCCGAGGAAGCTATGGAGATTTTGGAGGCAGGTAAGAAAATTACCGATCATGTTTAGACTTTTCTAATATATTTATTAATGTAGAAAGCTTTCATTTTTATTTTTTATAAACATGTCCATCTTCCTCCACCTTTTGTAAAAACGAGATTGTGTCTTTGAGGATTAATACTAATATGTGGATACCCGAAATGGGAAAAATTTTGACTATCAAATAAAAAAAAAGATATAGTTACCATGTGGAAATTTTATTTTAATAGAAATATTATAGCATGTCAAATTATATAATAAATACACTTTTACCATTCTATTTTTTACATATGAATATGAACAATGGATCTAAATTAGATGGTAGAGTTTCTATTTGGAAATTTTTAGAAACAAATGAAGGTATAAAAAGGTCCGAAGCAGTTTATCAACTAAAAATTTTTGGATTCAAGAAAAGTATAATATACAGGTTATATAATAAGTTTAAAAATAATAAATACGAAGAACTGGGACGAAAACCAAATATAAAAGCAGCTGAAATAAATAAATAAAGGATTTGCTTATGCGAAACATAAGAAACCGCCCATTTAAAAGCTATATAAGTCTATCAAAAATAGTTGGATGCCACCACAGAACAGCTATAAAATATTTAAAAGAATTAGGTGTAACTATTAAAGAATTTAGTAACCAACTTTATCAAGAAAAATAATGAACCAGTTATTGTGATGGATGATGAGTGCTACTTTAGTTTAGAAGACACAAAATGGTGCGAAAAATACTACTACGAGCAAAATGGCACAAAATTTATCGAAAAATACAAGTTTCCAAACAAGGTTATGATGTGGATCTCTATTTCTGAAAATGGATTGTCGCAAACAACATTTTTTAAAGGGATTTCTTCAGTAAACACAAGTATTTCTATTGATAAATGTAACCTAAACTCAAGAACTATATAGATGAAAATCATAAAGATGATAAAGTGCTCTTTTGGGCCGATTTGGCGTCTTGTCATAAATCAAACTTAACAAAATCAACTTTAGCAGAATGAAAATCAATTATGTACCAGAAAACAGCAATCCACCAAACTTCCCAAAAACACGTCCTATTGAAAAAATGTGGGCTTATTTAAAAAGGCATGTCTATAGCAATCGAAAAGAATACGATTCCATTGATCAGGTTATTTCTAGGATAAAAAATTTACTAAACACTTTAGATTTTTCTGGTTTTCAAACCTCTATGAAAAACTTGCACAAAAAAACAAGAAAAGCGCATAGAGAAGGGTTAGATAAGATTTTTTAATTAAACTATACTTTAAATTTTATTAATGATCATTTTTTGGTTATAATTTTCTATTATTATTAATTTTTATGATCAATTTTATGATATCCACATATGGGAGTTTATTTTTGTTCAGAGTAGTCTCCATTTTACTTATTAAATAATTGTTTGAACAAGAGTGAGAATAATCTAGATTCATTAAAAATTTAGTTGAATTAAGAAGAGAATCAAAAAGGGACTACTTTGAACGAAAATAAAGTGTCATATTAGTCTATAACACGAAATTTGCAAAACATTTTAATAAATAGCTTTTTAAATAATAAATCAAAATAAATATAATAGAAGTATTCATTGCAAACAATAAAAATGATTCAAAATACGAATGCCCATTTCTTTCGTTTTCACGAGTTTGAAGTCTTGGTTGTCCAATTTTCCACCAGAAACACGTTTAGAATATATACAAAATTTACCAAATTCTGCGAAAACGATTTGCTTGAGAGACTCCAAATTTTTATTGTAATTATAGAACATATTTGCATATATTTTGAATGTAACATTATGGCGTAGAGATTAATATATATGGAGTCTGATGAGTATTAATATTAAAAAGTTCATGAATACAAGCTTTTCCGATCAATTTCGTAATCCATTTATAAATAGTCTAAAAATTATAAATAATATACAAAGATTTAGTAGAATTCAATGATAAATAAGTAACTAATTTAAAAATTACTCAATTGGTTGGATAAGGTAATCAATCTGCATTAGCAAACTGACCATAAATAGCTACTTATCTTTTTAAATTGCCTCTTCTAGCCAATATATTAGTGAATTGATCGGAAAAGCTTGTATTCATGAAATTTTTAATATTAATACTCATCAGACTCCATATATATTAATCTCTACGCCATAATGTTACATTCAAAATATATGCAAATATGTTCTATAATTACAATAAAAATTTGGAGTCTCTCAAGCAAATCGTTTTCGCAGAATTTGGTAAATTTTGTATATATTCTAAACGTGTTTCTGGTGGAAAATTGGACAACCAAGACTTCAAACTCATAAAAACGAAAAAAATGGGCATTCGTAGTTTTGAATCATTTTTATTATTTGCAATGAATGCTTTTATTATATTTATTTTGATAATTTTAATTTATTATATAAAAAGCTATTTATTAAAATGTTTGTTGCAAAATTCGTGGCGTGGACTAATACTATAGATGGTCCGCTAAATAGTCTCACAAAAATGAAAATAAAATATCTCGATAAAAGATAAACGAAAAATTGTGAAATTTTATTCATCATTTAATTGATTTATGAATATTAAAATACATAATTTACAGATTTTTTACTGATGTTTAATCCAAGTTATACAATTATTTATCTAAGGCGTCAAGTTGGCCAAATTCCCGTTTCATTTCTTTAAGTTCTACTCAAAATTTACTTGAATCAATTCAAAATTTTACGGTATTCATATATTTATAATACTTTCTTTCACAAATAAATCAAAACATCGCGTTCTTCTTTATTTGCATAAAATTTTGTGAACTTTCCAACTTTGCAGCAAATTGGATTTGATTAGCTAAAAAATGATGCACACTATTTTAGAAATAAATATAAATGGAAAGATGCCAAAATTTTAAAAAGTAACTACTATCATACTTATAACTAATCAATTATAAATACTATGTCCATTAATTATTCCTCTATCCAGATATTGTCCTTTTATAAAAGGCTTTGTAATATTTTCAAATTTGACATTTGACTTTCAAGTTACAATATTTGTAAAACAGTAAATATGATGGTAATGTCATATAAAATTCGATATTTTTATGGTCTTTATTATCACAATATTGTTGTATTAACAATTGATCACCATTAGCATTGGCATAATTTCATTGTCGATTTTGGGTCTTTTTCTCGACCATTTTTTGCAAGCAAAATGACATACAAATTTTGATATGCTTTTATACTCTTTTGTATACTTGAAAATTTTCATGATGCACTTGTATTTATACCAGGTTTATCAAATTTTATTTTAGATATGGAAATGTTGGTTTTATTCGTTATCCAATGATGTTGTTTGCACTTTTCGTAAAGCAGCTCAAAATGCCACCATAATCTTAAATAGGCCATTAAGATCAGACTAATAGTGATATTATTGTAACCCAGTTTAAAAGAATGTTTAGATACTTTAATAGCATCATATATTGCACTTTTCTTTATATCTTGAACTACAAAACAATCAATCGTAATTGTATTGGTAAAATTTGCTTGATTTTCAAAAAAGAAAATCGCCTCTTTTGGATGCAACTCATTTTTGCCCTAGTAGCATGGATAAAATGTTTATTAGAAAAATTAAATTATATATTATTATTTTTATTTATTTATTGAAGTTAAAATAAACCTGCCTTTTATATTAAAAAGTAGTAGAAATACTTATGATAATTTGTGCGCCTATTAAGTGGACAATCTATTACGCCGTTTTACGCAAAAAGGTAAAGGTAAGCGAATTTTAATTAATAATAAATATGCAAATTAATATCTAGTGCCAAGATTTATATGTAATATTTTCTATAAATTAAGCTTTATTTTTAAAGCATATTTGTTTAAATTACTATTATGGATAACTTACAAAAATTAAAAAATTCAATAACCAATAAAGAACAACGTGTATTTATTAAATTTGGAGTAATTCTAGGCCACAGTTCGGGAATGATACACAAAGAATTGATTAAAACGATAAAAGAAAAGGTCTATAAATATAATACAGTCAAAAATATGGTTTCTAAGTTTAATAAGGGCCAAAATTGCGTTGTAGACACTAGAGGAGGCGATACAAGTGATCATTTAATAAAAGAAAATACAATTGAGAAAATCAAAGAATGTCTTGCTCAAAGTAGAACCTGGTCTGCCTCGAACTTTCAATGTTAGTAAATTGTAGCAAAGCTACTGTTTATTTGCATTTAACAGAAGATTTACAAATGAAGAAATTATTGAGCAAATTGGTTCCTCATTTTTTCACACAGGAACAAAGAGAACATAGAGTATTATCATGTAGATATAATTTGGAGTAGTTATCAAAACAAAAAAGCCTAATAAACAGAATATTGGCTATAGATGAAACTCGGCATACTTTATATATGCAACCTCAGCGTGACAAGTCTCGATTTTGGAGAACTAAGGACGAAAGCACACCACAAATTGTAGCACAATCAAACTATCAGAGAAAAAGAATGCTTATACTAGTAATGGATTATAATGGTGTTGCATATTGGAAGCTTTGTGCACCTAAAGAGACGGTAATTTCAGAAGTCTATATAGGCTTTATTAATGAAGTTTTACTAAAATGGCTACCTGACAAGAAATTTAAGTACTTTATAGTTTTACAAGATAATGCAAGACCTCATAAATCAAAGCTTGTAATGGATTTTTTTGATGATAACAAAATCCGCACTTGGTATCATCCTCCATATAGTCCACATATAAGTCTACCTGATTTTATTGTTTTGGTAAATTAAAGAGGAAGTTAAGAGAAAATATTAATGACAATTGGGAAGAGTTGGAATTACAAGTAGAGAGTATTATCCAGGAACTTAATATAAAGGGTCCTATGAATGGTATTCAGCAGCTAGCTGAAAGATAGAGCGATGTAATAAAAGTAGAAGGTTCATATATATAAACTGCAAACTTTCATCTTTTTTATATCTCACAATAAATTTTTTCCTTTACCTATTTGCGTGAAACGGCGTAATATATTAAGAAACTTTTTGAAAAATGAAAAGCGCAGATGAAATGACACAAATACTTCGAAAAATTTACACCGAAAGTTTACAAAACGTAAACCCCATCCTCAACCAATATCTTTGTAGTTAAAAGAAGATATAAAATATGAATGCCCAACCAATCTCGTGAAAGTGAAGCATGAGATTGACACTATAAATAATTTTGAGATTAATGCTTCAACACAATTACTTCAATCGAGGGTACCTGGTTTCAAAGAATTAAATAAAAAACAGATAGTCCAATTTATAGGTGATAAAGATAGTGGTATTGAATCCCTAATCTCGAGCATATTAATTGAACTCTTATTGCCTTATTTTTGGTATCCTCAAATATATACACAGCAAGAGGAGAAAGAGGCTTTGGAGGTTGAGATTGAAATTAAAGGTAAGTCACAAAAGATTTTGTATATCAAGATTGGATATAATTGTTTGGATTTCTTCAATTTAGTGAAAAACAATTTAAAACGATTGATAGAATTGCATTTACAAAGTTATAATATATCACTCATCGGTTCAAATAATCAAACTACTTATTCAATTGATGAGGAACAGGTCGATCAACTTGTCACTTATACATTATCTCGAATGGATGTCATTCAAATCAACAATACTGAAGAATTAATCCAATTGTTGACCCAATTGAAAACTATTGATGTGTTAAATAAAGATTATATCTTCCTAGATGGTATATCACAAGCTTATTGGTCATCAAAAAGCAAAGGGAATAATAACTATTATAATGAACAATGTAAGATTATCAATTTGTTGAAAACTAATTTGAATGTCCATAACTGTATCGCTATGATTGTTGATTTTCCCATCTTGAAATATACTAAATATGATTATATGAAATATCAAGAATATCTATCCTACTTAAAAGAGAATTCCATCACTTATAACCTTGATGCATTTATGAATCTCATCAACACCGTTAATATTGAATTAGACTTGAATTATTGGGAAAATTTCTACTTGTATCATCTTCAGTTTAATTATAAAAATCATTTATCGTCTATTTGGAATGAGAATTTGGATTTTTCTTTTCTAATTTCGAGATTTGGTTCTAAGTTCCGCTGTTCAATTGACATCCCTAAATTATACTCAAAAGATGGTAGATTTTAAAGTCTTCGAATGTGAATGCTTTTATTCATTAAATGAGTTCTAAATAAAAAGAAATTATAATTCGCGCATCATAAATTGTCTAAACAATAAATTTTGGATAATAAAGAGAGTGTTTAATGGAGAATGGAGTTTTAACCGATAATTACTTTTTGATCCTCCACAAAATCATATTCCGGAATTTCCAAATTAGTGGGAGCAGGACCCTTCCTCACCCTACCTGAAATATCATAATGAGAACCATGACAAGGACAAAACCAACCACCATAATCACCTGATTCACCAATAGGTATACAACCTAAATGAGTACAAATGCCTATCATAATTAACCATTCTGGCTTTTTCGTCCTATCCGAATCCTGTTGTGGGTCTCTCAAACTCGATACGTTCACTTTGTTAGCCTCATTAACTTCAGACGATGTACGATGACGTATAAACACGGGTTTACCTCGCCATTTGATGATAATATTCTTTCCTTCTGGTATAGCACTCAAGTCAATTTCGACCTTTGCCAATGCCAAAACATCCGCCGAAGCACTTAAATTGGTGAGGAAATCATGAACTGTAGACTTTGCCGCCGCAACTGAAATTACGGCTGCTGTGCCGACCATGGTATAGGCGAAGGTTCGTCCTTCATAATCACCAGAATTTTTTTTGTACTCGGAGAAATCCGGTATTTCAGTGCTTTCTCTTTCTCTAATCATATTAGTGTGAATACTTCGTTTTTGTATTTGGTTATGAGTGGTTAGCACGGTTTTATTGGACAAACCTAACCCTAATTGGATTTGGGAGCTCCAATTAGAAGTCGACATTTTGTATTCTTTATGGATTGATGGGCTAAAGTTTTCATAGCATTCTTTGGTCCTTAATAACCCGGTATACCTAGTAGTATTTTTCAATGCAGTTTTCAAGTGTTTGCTTAGTTGACTATTCATTTGAAACTTTTTTGTAAACGTTTTGGGATGAATTATGCAATCTGAGATAAATTGATTTATAAATGCTACCTATATTTAGCTTAGCTGTATTGACCGAACAAATTACTTTATAATATAGGCATTATTCTGGTTTAACTATATTGTAAAATATATTTTGAAACATAATTCTATTCCAATTAGTCGAGGAATTTTAGTTTCTTGAATGCATAAAATAGTAAGAATCAAAATAAATTCATGTATTTACTATTCATAAAATATCTTTTAGCTATATTTCTTGCCATTTTAGTTGCTTCCTCATCCTATTTTCACTATGATGAAAGAATTAAACCGAGGCTTCTAAAATTTTGTTCCATATTGTAAAATATATTTTGATGAAGCAAGTATCCAACCACAAAAAAGAATTAAATTCGATTTATAAAGAAATGAAAATATAATAACAAAATATCTAATATCCCAATTCTTTAAATCTCAATTCAAAACATTGTTTCATCAGATTTATCCAATCCTGGGAAACATAATCTAATCTTGCAATCAATTTCAATTTAGGAAACTCCTTAGATACCTTCTCAATTGAATCAACTAACTTATTTTCATATTCGATATGATAATCCCCAAATCCCAATACTAAATCCTCATATAAGCTTTTGTTGTCTAATAACGAATCAAGGGATTTCATTTACATAATCTCATCATATTTGTTGAAATAAGTCTCACCCAAATAATTATTCAAAACTTCTTTAAATTTCTCTTTATCATCAAAATTGGTATTGATAAGAAAAATCAGCCCTATTATATAACCAGCTTAATATTCAGCAATTTTGAAAGTCGATGCTTTGATCGGCAAACCAATAAATAATAATGTTGGTCTAGGTATATAAATCAATAAATTATGAAGTAATCGCGCATGTTTACTTTTTGATATTATCAATTCAGTACTAGGATTGTTCCAATTTTTTATTGGTAAATTATCTTGGTTTAAAAATGGAAATTTTACTTCATAGCCAGTAGCGAATATAATATAATCCGGTATATCTAATCTTCGACCATCATCAAATATAATCAAATCTTTGGTGATTTCTGCTATCCTACTAAAGACTTGATAATTCAGCTTATGATCAATAGGTACTTTGAAAAAAATGGATTATAATCTTCTACACTACTTCTATTGATCGATTGATTACCCCAGTAGATACTTGTGAAATTTCTCTACAAATATCCAAACCAGAAGTTCCGTCACCTACCACTAAAACTGTTTTGTTTTTGAATGGGATGTTAGTTCGATAATATTTGGAATGTATTATTCGAGATGGATATTTTAGTTTCAATTCTTCAAAACCTGGGACTTTCGGATAAATCGGATACGAGTATATTCCTACACATACTAAGACGATATCATATTTCTCATTTATTTCTTCTTTATTTTTGGTTTGATATTTCAAAACAAAGTGATCAATCCGCCATTGTACATCTATAACTGTCGTTTAAATTTGATATATTCTTCTAAACCTTCTTTCTTGTAAAATTGAAACAGATAATCGTGTACGAATTTCCTATTAGGAAAATTTCTTTTGGTGTCGATATCAAAATTTGCAAATTTCATTACGTCAAACGCTAAATTAGTATGTAAATTATTATATATAGGACTAATAATATCATCATTTTTCGAATCTGATAAATCGTCATAAATCCTACATAATAAAATAGACAATTAAACCAAATGTGGGGTTACTAAACACCAGCTGGTTTATCTCTTTTTTCAAACATGACGATTTGTAATTTCTTGTCTTCTACATATTTGTTGTAGCTTAATAATTTCGATAAAGATATCAATCCTGATACACTGGCTCCTATTATGGCTATCCTTTCTATCTTTTTTGGTAGTATTTTATCCATTTGATGAATTGATCTAAAAATCTGATAAATTTTGGGGAAGGTCTGTACAGTTATAATCGGATTTAATAAAAGATTTTAAAAATGTTTAAATAGATAAAGTAAAACTTGGCTTATTGAATTGGCTAATTAATTCATTAATTGCCACGTTAAGTTCATTTTTCCTAATTTGATTTATTTGGTTGAACTTATTACGCCGTTTTACGCAAAAAGGTAAAGGTAAGCGAATTTTAATTAATAATAAATATGCAAATTAATATCTAGTGCCAAGATTTATATGTAATATTTTCTATAAATTAAGCTTTATTTTTAAAGCATATTTGTTTAAATTACTATTATGGATAACTTACAAAAATTAAAAAATTCAATAACCAATAAAGAACAACGTGTATTTATTAAATTTGGAGTAATTCTAGGCCACAGTTCGGGAATGATACACAAAGAATTGGTTAAAACGATAAAAGAAAAGGTCTATAAATATAATACAGTGAAAAATATGGTTTCTAAGTTTAATAAGGGCCAAAATTGCGTTGAAGACACTAGAGGAGGCGATACAAGTAATTATTTAATAAAAGAAAATGGAATTGAGAAATTAAAGAATATCTTGCTCAAAGTAGAGTCTGGTTGTGCCTCGAACTTTCCATGTAGTAAATTGTAGCAAAGTTACTGTTTATCGGTATTTAACAGAAGATTTATAAATGAAGAAATTATTGAGCAAATGGGTTCCTCATTTTTTCATACAGGAACAAAGAGAACATAGAGTATTATCATGTAGATATAATTTGGAGTAGTTATCGAAACAAAAAAAACCTAATAAACAGAATATTGGCTATAGATGAAACTTGGCATACTTTATATATGCAACCTCAGTGTGACCAGTATCGATTTTGGAGAACTAAGGACGAAAGCCCACCACAAATTGTAGCACAATCAAACTATCAGAGAAAAAGAATGCTTATACTAGCAATGGATTATAATGGTGTTGCATATTGGAAGCTTTGTGCACCTAAAGAGACGGTAATTTCAGAAGTCTATATAGGCTTTATTAATGAAGTTTTACTAAAATGGCTACCTGACAAGAAATTTAAGTACTTTATAGTTTTACAGGATAATGCAAGACCTCATAAATCAAAGCTTGTAATGGATTTTTTTGATGATAACAAAATCCGCACTTGGTATCATTCTCCATATAGTCCAGATATAAGTCCATTTGATTTTAATTGTTTTGGTAAATTAAAGAAGAAGTTAAGAGAAAATGATTATGACAATTGGGAAGAGTTGGAATTACAACTAGAGAGTATTATCCAGGAACTTAATATAAAGGGTCATATGAATGGTATTCAGCAGCTAGCTGAAAGATAGAGCGATGTAATAAAAGTAGAAGGTTCATATATATAAACTGCAAACTTTCATCTTTTTTATATCTCATAATAAATTTTTTCCTTTACCTATTTGCGTGAAACGGCGTAATATTTTGTTTTAATCGACATGAAAATTTTTCATAAAGAAGTTTAATGCTGAAATAAGAATACCAGAAACTGAATAAGGAATGGCTGAAGTGGCCAATAAAGAACTTTCCAACAAAATCAGGTTAAAAGGACTAATTTTTACCCCCTGTTAAAAAAAATTTTAACCCTTGCAATTAATTTCAAAAAATGAAAAGTAAAATAAAAGAATATAATAAGCTTATTTTTAAGCTAAAATCTCCACCTTTTTATTTTATATTTTCTTAATAATTCTTCGTTCTTTATTCTCATTACGTAAATTGCAAGGGTTGAAATTTTTTTTAACAGGGGGTAAATATTAGTCCTCACCTCCGAAAAATCATAACTACAGATGAATGGATGCATTTTGGAAATTTTTTCATGAAAGTTTTACATATTTTGATAATGCTTCTTTGTTTGATTCATAAGAATAATGATTTTTAGCCTCCTTTCTTGAAAATAAACATTTGTATCAAGGATAAAAGCAATTAAATGATATTAATGAACCTAAATCAGCATTCATTGTATGCAATCATTAATTTTCAGAAGTCAAACGATCACTAATTTTCATTATAGGTTTCTGGACTATTTTTCGAGTAAAAAAATATTCTGAAATGGAGTCGATAAAGCCAAATTATTACTATCCCGGAGGCAATATACCTGTATTTGAACCCACAGAGGAGCAACTCAAAGACTTTACTAAGTTTATTGAATCCATATTAGAATATGGTATGGAAGCGGGTATAGTTAAAGTGATTCCGCCCAAATCATGGTAATCCCCTTGAGTTTAATCTTTGACCGTGGTGATTAGGGTTGGATTCAATAATGATATTGATAAGAAATTAAAGCAGATTATTATCAAGAAACCTATAGTACAACATATCATGGGCAATTCGGGCATCTATAACCAGACTAACATTGAAGCTAGAAAAAATTATACAGTGGATGAATTTGAATCTTTATGTAATCAACAAGAATATGCACCGGTACCACCAAGAAGTTTGAATACTGAAAATCCTGATGAGAATAAAGGTCCTTCTTTAATCTTCTTAATAATTTTGATTTAGGTATTTATTCCGAAGAATATTGTCATGAAATGGAGAGAAATTATTGGCGCAACCTAACCTACAACGCACCCTACTATGGTGCCGACTTAGAGGGTTCCTTGTTTAGTAAAAATATTAAGATATGGAATGTAGCCAATCTGAAAGATATATTACAGAAAGTCGATAAAAGGATTCCAGGTGTCAACGTAGCGTATTTGTATTTCGGTATGTGGAAGGCTACCTTTCCGTGGCATGTAGAGGATATGGATCTGTTTTCGATTAATTATATTCATTCAGGTGCACCGAAACAATGGTATTCTATCCCTAGTAGTTCTCGAGAACGCTTCGAGCGATTTATGCAAAGTATATCCTCCTACTTCAAAAGATATAATTATATTAGGTACGTTTGCGCAAGAATATAAGAAATGTTCGCAATTCCTTAGACATAAAACGTTTATCGTGTCACCTAGTGTTTTGAATAATAATAATATTCAAGTTAATAGAGTGGTTCATTATCAAGGAGAATTTATGATTACGTTCCCTTTTGGTTATCATAGTGGTTATAACTTAGGCTTCAATATTGCAGAATCAGTTAACTTTGCTATTGATTCCTGGTATGATATTGGTAAAAAGGCGAAACGGTGTCTTTGTGTTAGTGATACAGTGATTTTGGATGTTGATTCTTTATTCGCTAAAAAATCGGCTACAAGGAAATATAATAAGAGATCATATGATAAAGATCTTGAGGAGGATAAAAAAGAGCATAAGGTTAGGAAGAATTATTTGTGTTCGCCGAAGAATTATTCGGAAAATTTGATTAAGTGTAAGGATTTTGTTCAGCAGTTTATTGATGATAATGTTATCCCTAATAAATATGTATCTTTACTATCATATTTATCTCTTTTTTAATTTAGTGTGTCTTTTGTAAGGCTATTGATGGTGTATTGCTTCCTACTGAATTCGATTTTTGGGCTCATAAGTAAAATTTATATTTATTAATCCTTAGAATATGTGCCGAATTGATACCAGAAACAGTGATAATAACTAATGAGAAAACAGGACATCACGTAATAGGACTAGGAAACATACCAAGTATTCGATGGAATCTCACATGCTATATTTGCAATCGTAAAGGTGCTTGTATTCAGTGTGGTAATGAAGGTTGTATTAGACCTTTTCACCCATATTGTAAATTGGGGCTCTTGGATAAGAATGTTGATAAGAACCAGAAAATTTACTGCAATCGGCATGATGCTTCTATTTATTTTTAAATTATCCAATCTTTTGTATCTTTTTAACCAGATTTTTATCTGGTATGCTGCTGAGTCAATATTTTTCGCACAAAGATCCAAATTTTTTGTTTACTTTAATTAAATTAGTTTCTAGATGCACATATTATTAAATAGGATGCTTTATTATATCAAGTTTGGTAGTTATCGTTCAAATTTCACTTCGTAAAATGTAAATTTGACCAAATATTTGATCATCCAGTCAACATTTAAAGCCAGTGAAGTTCAAAATGACAAAACTAATGGACAATAGAAGAGACCAATACAAGAATAAAGACGAAATCAAAAAAACTCGAGACAAAATACTAGAAAAACAAATACAAGCATTACAAACCCGAATACCAAATTCAACTTCTAATCTTGGTTTTTATTTAATTTGTTATTTTATATAGATGTCTTGGTTTATTCAGTTGATTTTGATAGCTTATTATTCGAATTGAAAGTATCCCATGATTTATTCTATTTAGTATTCTAAAGATTTTCAAAGAAGATTGTCTGCTTTAGAAAAATTAAATGTTTTCTTAATTGAATACAAAGAAGATTTAACAACAATATTAGAACAATATAAAAATATAGTAACGAGATTGGAAGTAAACTCAAATTTTTAATTGGTGTATAGAAACTTTTACAAAGCTTTTATTATGAAGAATTATTACTAAGCCTTAATTGTTTAATTAGTAAGAATTTGTAAAATCAATTTTCTTAGATATATCTACAACTTTTAATTTCCATCCTAACTATATATCTGATTTAATTCCGATACTTTTTGATACTATCCAGTGCTCAAATATTGTATATTCATAGTTATATTTTCTTAGGGCATTAAGACAGCTAGCTATTCTTTGATCATGAACATTGTAATGAAAGAAAATCATAATAGAGTTATTATTTCGATGGGATTGGTTCCATTTTGTTCTGATTTTTCTAAAGTAACTACTACAATTTAAACCTTTTGTTATAAGAATTGACAGTTTTCAAACTTCAATGCTCGATTCTGTCTCATTTGGCTAGTAATGAGAAATTCATATCGAAGATTACTATCGATAATGGAGTCATTAAAAAGCTATTGAAATTTTTGAGCCAGCCACAAGTATTCTTTTCACTAATTTATTTCAAGTTTCGAGCTTTTTGGATCTACATTTATTGGCTACTGTTTCACCTAATATCATATCAAAAAGTTTACATAGCAGATTTCAACTTTTATAATATTCTTGTACATTATATTTATAATATTTTTTAGATCAACCATTTCAATTTATTTTGTAAGGATGTCAATATCTTGATTATCATACGTGTTTTAGCTTCTCTGTCTGCGATCGATGTTGATAATAAACTGAACTCCCTAACTAACTCCGTTCAATTCCAAAATTCATTAAAGATCGTACTCAACCATGAATCTTCGTGAGCTTAGAGTTTTTTGGTTATTTTATAGTGTTGTTAAAAGAGAAGCTTTATGGCTATTGCGGAATCTTGTCATCAAGTATTTTTGTTTATTTTATTATTTAGTAATGAAAATTTTGTATTATACTTGATAGAAAATGAAATTCTTATATACTTATCTACTTGTTTCAAAACTTTGGACAAAGAAGCTAAGAAAGATGTATATTATAGTTTAACTTGTAGTATTTATCAATATTAACTTTCATCTTGAAAGGTAGGCAGATTGGATATGATAGAATTAAAATAATATTACCTGGATAGTTCGATAAAATAATCTGATATATTAGATATCTCAGTTTGCCTAGTAGATATTTATCAAGACGTTGTTAACAGCGCCTTGAGATTCATTTATGTATTTTTGTCTTCTTTTTCAGTACATTCACTTTTAATTATTCTAGCCTGATGCACAAGAAATGACCTTTATTTCTTTTATAAAAGAACGAAACGATATCATTTATAATAGCTCTGGTTCCGATAATAATAAGATTTTGGTTTTAGAGATTAACAAACTATTAGATATCTTGGATCTTTATTAAACGTTGTTTTTGATTGTTGAATTCAATAAATATATACTTTAAATCTTATCAGTAAATATTTTGTATTTGATTAGCTCTATTTTATACTTTACTCGAACCTAAAACTTCGGAGTGGACTCTCATGAACCAAATTTCTATTTTCAAATGGACAAACCAACAGACAACGCACTTAAACTAACTAGAGTATTATCAGAGTCCGGAACAAGTACTAATAATCTAGAAAAATACGCTGATCAAATAAAAGAAGAAGAAGCAGTAACTGCTTTGTCAGAATTAATTGAACCAATAATTTTGGAAATTGATGAACGAATGTTAGAGGTTAAAAAGAGCCAAGAAAATATACAAGAAATGATCGAATGAATATTAAAAGGTATCCCTAATAATGAAATTTTTGGGGTTAGAAATCGAAGGTTTTGTTAAAATTTCAAAACCGCCAGTTCTGCAACCTTTTATTCAGAAATTGGTGCATTCTAAGACTAAAATAAGTACAATCAATCAAACTTTGTCTATTATTAAGAAGAGATTAGAAAGATTACAAGTATCGATTTCACAGACGCCTGAATTAAGTAAAAATATTGAGCTTTTAAAAGGTTAAAAATAAATGTTAATAAGATTTCGAAAATGATATATTTATATTATTGAATAAAATCTTAAGATAGTTTAAAAAACCTTTGAAAACATCATACAGTTCAATTTCATTCACATCTTTTCTCTAAATCAAACGATGGTCACCGAAGAGAAGAAATTAATACATGGAGAATCAACCAAAAATAGATATCAATTAATAGAGTTAACAAAAGAAATTGAAGATCAGGTAAAGAAGAATCCAAAAGTTATATTTAAGTAACTTCCTCGGATAACAATTTTTTAAGCATACAAGGAAATCCTGATGATGAAGCTGTTTTCACTACTTCTGATGCTACATATAAGATTAAACAAATTCATACTTCAAACTCCTTACTCATATCTAAAGATAATCAAATAGATTCAATAGAAACCATGACAACTTTAACGAATTATATTGAATTGATTTACATCAAACCCCATATTCAAACATTAAAGACTCTATTATTAACTACAGTATATAAAGAATCTAATCAGTTATATGCAGTATTATATTTTGTATTTTGTTTCTTTTAGCAAGAGAAATTTTATACTTTACAAGACATAAATGGAATTTGTCAAGCAAGTGAAAAAGAAATATTACAAGAATTAGATTCGATATATGCATTTGAATTCGATGGATTCTTTAGACTGATTGATCTCGAATTAATTTACAATACATTAGATATAATACTCAACGCTTGCATCGCATATTCCATTTCTTTCCAAGATCTTGATAAAAAGAAGCTTCTACAATCGTTAAAAGGAATGGAATTTTCGAAACCAATAATGGATTATTGCCTCAGAACATTTTTTAATAATAAACGTAATCAATATTGTTAACTTTATAGTAATCGATGAAATGAAGCTATCAAGGTTTATCGGTTATTATCTTTTGAAATGCCAAAAGGTATAAGACACGTTTTATATACTTTTAGGATAAATCATATACCCTAAAGGTATTTATGGACAAATGGAAACAATCAATTCAAATAGATTTTGTTCCTAATATAGATATTTTAGAAGTTTTACTCTCCAATCAATTATTTTGTAGGGCAACTATTGCATCAGCGAAGGCTTTAATGGCAAAATAATCCAATTTATTGATCCTTATAAACTACCTTACGATCCAAAAGAGAGAATCAATTATTTGTTTGGATTGAAAAACAAGTGGGAATTGAAAGAAATTAAGCCCTTCCTTATGAGAATCATGATCTTCAAAAATGACTCGAACATTCATACTTATTTGATAAAAATGTGTACGTTTGTTAATTCTTCTAAACCTGGTATGAATTCTTATTATATTTCGAAATTTAAATGATTATTTATCCATTTTACAAAAGAATTTCTCTGATTTCCATTTTAGATACTAAATATCGAATAATAATTATACAAAAAATTAGGAACCATCATTATTCACATAATAAAATGTATTTATGGTATCAGTTTTTTTGATATTCACAAAACCATTACTTAAGGATTACACGAAGTAATAATGAGGTAATGAAGTTGAAGATGTGAAGGTGCATTCAAGAAGTTTATTGAGTAGTTATGAAATGAAGCTTCTTTGTGATCAACGTGAACTCGCATTGAAGATAGGTCGATGAATACATAAATCTTTGGTTTGAGTTTGAAATTATGAACAGATTCTGAAAGTAATGATTTATGGAGCAATCACAGGGTTTTCGCTTGTTAGTTATTTTTCGCTTTTTAACTAAAAGTAGAGGAGTTCATGACTGCGGCTATAGCTAGTTACGACTAACATGTGTTTAGTCACGATTAGCTTTTTAGCGATTTAGCTGAAGCTAGCCACAAATAGCCGCAGCCGTGAACACCTTTAACTAAAAGAAATCATTTTAAATTAAAAGTCTAAACTTTATTACAAATCTTTACGATATTACCTGATTCTTTATTACCAGGAATATTATATATTGTGATTTAAAGTTTTGGATTATTAGGGGGTTCCCCGAGCAAAGAGACACTCGAAAAAAATTTACTATAAAAGATGTAAAGTTAAAAATTAGCATGTTTATAGATACGAACCTTCTGCATCTATCACACTTTCCCATCTTTCTGGTAACTTCTGGATACCATTCATAAAACCTTTAACATTAAGCTCCTGAATTGCAGTTTCTAACTGAATTTCTAGTTCATGCCAATCATCATAAATGTTTTCCTTTAACTTTCTCTTTAATTGCCCAAAACAATTGAAATCAGGTGTGTTAATATTAGGGCTATAGGGAGGATGATCCCAAACCCGAATGTTTTTATCAATAAAATACTGCTTTATAAGACTTGATTTATGCGGCTTAGCATTATCATGTAATATTATAGGTACCTTGAATTTCTTATCAGGTAACCATTTGCTTAATAATTCAACTAGGAAGTTTTTATAGACATCTGAATTTACAGTCTCTTTAGGAGCACAGAGCTTCCAATAAGCAACACCTTGAAAATACATTGCTAATAGTAGCATTCTCTTTCTTTCATATTTAGATTGAAGTACAAATTCAGGTGGGTCTTCATTCTTATTTCTCCAAGATCGAATCTGGTCACGTTGGGATTGCATGTATAAAGACACCCAAGTTTCATCTATTGCCAAAGTTCGACTAATTAAGTTATTTTGTCTCAATAAGAACTGCATATTATTTTTACATACTAACACTCTATGTTCTCTTTGTTCATCCGTGAGAAAATGAGGTACCCATTTACTTAATAATNGTAAATCTTATGTTAAATATCGAAATGCTGTTGTTTTACTACAATTCACCCGCATTGAAAATTCGAGGCAAGACCATGTTCTAGTTTGGGCCAACAATTCTTTAATTTTATTTATTACATTTACTTTTTTCGAGACATTACTTGTATCGCCTCCTCGGCTATCTTTGACCAGATTGTAGCCTCTCTTAAGCTTAGTAACTAAAAGTTTGACTTTATTTAGTTTATAGGCACTATTTCCAACTGATTCAACTAATTCTTTATGAATTATCCCAGAACTGTGTCCCAG